>JAXFYN010001039.1:0-31943 GCA_036172215.1 Camellia granthamiana
TTTTTTTTCTTTTTAAATCTTTATTTAAATTTATAATCTAAACATAGATTAAAATATGACGATGCACTCGGATCATGTTTAATAATACAAGTATATATTTATTGACTTTCCAAATTGGAATTTGGGAGCTCCTCCAGCTGGCACTTAGATGATTTGGATTTTGGAGGACTCATCTGGACTTTCAACGCCCGCACATAGAGCTTCTTTAGATGGGGATCTGTTTGCTTGTTTGCGGATTTCTTCATATGTCTCCACTTTTCCTGCATGGTCAAAATGCCACCTAGTTTAAAACCATATTCAGATAATCAATATTTTTTATTTTATTTTATTTAAATAATCAATACTTGTATATACTGGGACATATTTTAACAACTTAAATATTATTGGGTTTAGGACATATTTTAACAACTTAAATATTATTGCAGAAGGCAAGTTTAAACAAGTTCAAAGGATTGGGTTTAGGACATATTTTAACAACTTAAATATTATTGAAATCATTTAATCATGATTAAAGATGAACTAATAAATGAAAGAGCATTCTAAATATGTTTCAGGAACTTAAATTTTAATAATTCAACATTACAAAAATCCAAATCAAAAGTAATAGCATGATAAAAAAAAAAAAGTGATGTCATATAATTTACTTAGTACATAAATGGTAATAAATCGAAAATTGCACCGTGTCCACGTATTGTTTAAGTTGTCTTGTAATAATGACTAGTAGGCGGTGGGCAAAAGAAAAAGTAATATAGATTTCTTTTCCCTGTAAATAAGTGAAACTCACGGTTACAAGAATTTGCTAAACTAAATTTTTGAAAACGGAAATACTAAACAATTTTTTATTTACAATTTTTCAATGTTTTTATAAATATAAATAGAAAATTTTAAATAAACGTTATCAAATAGACCCGTGTTCAATTTTCAATACCTTAATTTTCATATTTCAAATTGCAATTTTAAAGTTTATCAAACAACACCTTGGCTTGCTAAGGAACAAGTTCTTAGTACTTGCTCGGGGAAATAAACAAAGAAAAATTATAAAATAAATAAGCTTTATAATAAAATAAAATTTTAATTTTATCAATTTAAATCATAATCTTTTGATTTGTTTTTAATTTGAATCATTTGCCTATTTTGTTAGGTAAAGCTGACGGAAAAAGAATATTATAATCATTAAACTTAATGAAAAATGATATTTTAGATATTTTTCATATACCTACATTTAATATAATGACTAAAATATCATTTTTTTCGTCAATTTTAGTTAACGAAAATAGACAAATAATTTATCATGAAAGCAAATTAAAAAATTATGGTATAAATTGATGAATTACAAAATTCATGGTTTATTTTGTTAGAGGTCTTAAACTATGAGATTTTTTTATTTTTTATTTTTTATTTTTATTTTTTTGTAATTTTTCCAATAAACTATTAAGTAGCGCTAAATGGGAAAAAGGTACAATGTAGTATGGAAAGATTGCAAGTGAAACTCTTTACCTTCAATTGGTCTTTTGATCGATCTGAATCCTTGAAATATAAGTTCTTAATAGTCTTCCAATTGCAGTATCTGTGATGCAAAATGACAAAAATCAACATGGTATCCTAATTTAGTTTTAAAAAACATGGTATTCTAATTGCGTTTCATTTCTTAGTTGTGTTTCATGTCATAATAAAACTTGCTTTCCTCCATATTTCTCAACTCCTTCAATCAGTTTTTCCATTTCTTCAAAACTAAACTTCTTATAGTTTCGACCTTTCCCTTCCAAGGAGGACAACTCGGCTCTTTTGCACGGTGGAGATGGTAGTACCTCATGGTTGTAAGTTTCCTCATGATCTGGAAGCCTACAACAGGTAATGGACCAGTTTAAGTGATCATCGAAGCTGAAAATTAGAGCAATGTTAGGAACCCCAAATGAATTATCAAATATTCTACCCAATACACAAAATAAAAAGTAATGTTTCTAAAATAAATTTCATACATACAACTGAAAATTGGCTTTTACCTTGGCAGAGGTTGTGATGTGTTCCCGGCAAAATTCCCCAAGCTAAGTTGTGTGAGCTTATCCTGTTCATCAGTGGTGGGCTTTTGACCCTGAAGTACACCAAGACACACACTCATCTAAAGCTTTGGAACCATTGCTTCCATACTCTTGCCTTTTTTGTTTTATTTTTAATTGAATCAAAATTCCGATCTGAACTTAAAAGGCATTTTGTTGCCAATGGCTGGCCTTGTTTGTGGTCTAGTTGCATGGGAGAGGTTGGAGATTCAACTTCCCTCAAGAACTAATCGAACAATTAAAAACTAAATTTTTGTGGAAAAAAAATGTTTTCATTCATTTTTACTATTTTATCATAGTAATTTCTACTCTCATTAATTTCCCGAAAAACTCCATTTAAATTCAGTAAATTTCTTTCCATATGCCAACACAAAATTTGCCTAATCATAGGCATGGTTTAGAGTTTGGGCCTACTGTAATCTAGGAGTGCCCAGTGGCCCAAAAAATATAAAAGAACTACCACACACAGCTCTGTAATATTTGGTATTGGATTTTGTAGGACTAAAAGTTGTACATGTAAGCCTTTCGGTACTGACTATTGAAAAAACAAACGAACAAAAAAATTATACTAATATCAAACATTGACTTACTTTGGCACAAGAAGGCACTGAAGATTTCGTCCAGGGTAATGGCTCATGGTAGCTTTTTAAAATTTTTCATTAGGTAAATTATATTGATATCCCTTATACTATATTTGATTGAGAGATTTTGGATGAGATTTGAAAAAAGAAAGGAAAAATGTAGTGAAATGTGAATAAAATATACCTAAATTTCATCTAGTTTCACATACATTTTTCGTATCCCTTTTCAAATCCCTTGCCAAAATTCTCAATCAAACACAGCGTTAAAGTTTAGAGAAAATATAATAAGTGTCACAATTTTAATATAATTACATTGATATTTTTTTTGGTAAAGTTAAAAAGGCCAAAACTAATGGACCAAGGAGTGCTGTTGTGACTACTGCTGTGACTATGGTGCCCCAGTGGGCATTTTTTGAGTCTCTTATTATAATCTGAACTGTTCATATTATAGAATTCATTAAATAGTTCACTCATGCAAAAAAATCAAATTGATTGGAAATCTATAATTCTATAACAAGAGCACATTTTTTTTACAAAAAAAAATAAATAGTTGACATGATCTTCATAATTTTTTTAAAATAATTTGAATATGATCATTGAGTTGCTGATTTCTGATTAACTCAATTTTTTTTTATGAATGATATACTCGACGAATCCTAAAATATGATCAGTTTGGATTATTGAAAAAAAATCAGAAAAACCCCCCACCGGGGCACCACATGTAACGCCCTCAAAATAAACCCATAAATCATGCATTCATTACATCCATAAGCTTAAGAGAGAGCAAAACATAATGCCATTCATCAGAATATTCTTACAAAAGATATTACATGTTGACAACAAAAGTAAATGCCCTATAGGCTTACAACTTTCCAAGTCAACACTTGGGTTTAACAAAAGTAGAGTTTTAACTCTTTACACAAAATAAGCCCATGGCTTGATATACATGTATTACATAAAAGATAACACAAAAAGGTCTTTCAGCCTCTAGCCTCTCAAGCTACGTCCTAGGAGGTGGCATATCACCTGAACCTGAAAATAATATCCCATATAGGGTGAGCCAACGCCTAGTAGAGATATGCTAAACATAATATGGGCAATAACTAAAACATTAGCATTTGATAAATGTTTAACTGATAAAAACCAACATACAGTACAATCCAGTTCCATAATCCTTTACTTATCCAATTCTCAACTTATAAACACGGCTCAGAACCTGGCCAAACAACTTAAATGAGACTACATCTCATGCCAACAATACCTCAAATTGCCATTTTACGGAAATTGCGTCTGTGGGATTCAGCACCCATGTATAATTATTTTCTAGTTGCCATTTTACGGAAATTCCATCAGCGGGACTCAGCACCCATGTATAAATATTTTCGAATTGCCATTTTACTGAAATTTCATCTGCGGGACTCGGCACCCATGTCTAATATTTTCAAATTTGCCATTTTACGGAAATTTCATCCGCGGGACTCGGCACCCATGTATTCAAATACTTATCATATACAATGACCAATCAATACACATATTCGCTGTATTATTCCAACCGTCATACTCAATGACATACTCAAATTGATTAGTTTTAATTCACCTAATCATCATGCAGTGTCTACAACAATCAAGACTATCATCCACCGATAGCCCAAAGTAGTTATTTCTAAACAGATAATAAATGCATCAACAGATAAATTATCAACAATTCTCAAAGGTGAGTGATTATTAAATCCAACTCCACCATTCTACTACATAATGAGCTAATTTCATTATTCCCAACTCAATTTCATATTTCCATAACGTTTCCTAATTAATTATATAAATTAATTCATAACAAAAATTAGGGCTTTCTTCCCTCTTTCTCAACATTGACCAAAAAGGCTCAAATATCAACAATAACCTCATTTGAGACCCAAAATACACATGTAATGGCCCAAAGAACAAAACCCCTCTTTAAACAATTGAAACCCTAACACCCAAAATTACCCAACTTCAACATTATCCCAAAATGACTAAAAGTTTATGTCAAAGACCATAAAAATGAGTAGTTATCCCTACCTCAAAAGATGAGACCAAAAGGAAAAAATGAAGAATTTCGAAATGCTCCAAATCCCAAGATTTTCGGATGGAAATGTAGCCCAAGCCAAGCTCTACACTTTATCTCAAAGGAGCAAGGTGAGTAGAGGTCTTCAAACAAGTAGATCTAAGGGTCTTTGAGTGAAAAGTGCCTTTTGAGAGAGAGAGAGGTGCATCATCCACTTCGGCCCAACACACTAGAGACCTACAAGGTCGGCCATACAAGGCCTCAAATGGTGCCATATCGATACTCGACTGGAAACTGTTGTTGTAGGCAAACTCCACCAAGGGCAAGTGTTTCTCCCACGACCCACTAAAGTCAAAGACACAACCTCGAAGCATATCCTCAAGGATCTGAATAGTACGCTCGGACTGCCCGTCAGTCCGAGGATGATAAGCCGTACTAAAGGTCAATCTAGTGCCCAAGGCACTCTGCAAACTCTACCATAACCTAGCAGTAAAATGAGGGTCTCTATCTGAGACGATTGACACTGGGATCCCGTGCAACCTCACTATGTCCCGAATATACAAGTCGGCAAGATAATCTACCGAATCTCTCACGCGCATAGGGATGAAGTGCGCCGACTTAGTCAACCGGTCTACAACCACCCAAATAGCATCACTACCCCGCTGAGTCCTTGGAAGGCCTACAACGAAGTCCATCGTGACATGCTCCCATTTCCACTCGGCTATAGGCAAGGGTTGCAACAAACCCATTGGCCTCTGATGCTCGGCCTTCACTTGCTGACAAGTAAGGCACTTCGATACAAAAACCGCCACATCTTTCTTCATACCCCGCCACCAAAACTGGCGACCCAAATCGCGATACATCTTGGTGCCTCCCGGATGCATCGCAAGGCGTGAATGGTGAAACTCTTGGAGTACCTCCTCTCGGCGAGACTCCGGTACAAACAAACGGTCTCGGTACCTCACACTCAAGTCAGGATACACAGTCAAACCCTTCTCAACCTTCCCACTGGAGATCTTCTCCCGGAGGGATTCTACCTCAAGGTCACCTCTCTGTGCCTCTAACACTCGACTCACAAGTGTAGGCTGCGCAACAACAGAAAACAAGGCCGCAGCCTCAACGGATTCGCCTAGAAGCAAATCAAACTCGCCAAGTGCTCCTAACATCTCCCACTCCCGAATGGCTATACAAGCTACATCACTAATGGATTTCCTACTAAGGGTATCGGCCACAACATTAGCCTTTCCCGGGTGATAGTACAGCTCGAAATCGTAATCCTCAATAAACTCCATCTACATCCTCCGCCTCAAATTCAAGTCTTTCTGTGTAAACAGGTACTTCAGACTCTTATGATCCGAGAATACCTCGAATCTCTTCCCATAAAGGTAGTGCCTCCAAATCTTTAAGGCAAAAATCACAGCTGCTAACTCTAGATCATGTGTAGGGTAATTCCTCTCGTGTATTTTCAACTACCGCAAGCCATAGGCTACCACTTTCCCCTCTCGCATCAACACATAACCCAAACCCTCTCGTGAGGCATCACAATAAACCGCATAACCCAAACCCCTCTTCGGAATAATCAGAACTGGAGCGATAGTAAGTCTAACTTTAAGCTCATGGAACGACTTTTCACAAGTCTCACTCCACACAAACTTGACCCCTTTCCGCGTTAATCTAGTCAACGGCGAAGCTAGCCTGGAGAAATCTTTCACAAACCGGCGATAATACCCAGCTAATCCCAAAAAGCTGCGGATCTCAAAGACACTCTTAGGCTTTGTCCAATCTTGCACTGTCTCTATCTTGGATGTATCAACAGACACCCCTTCCCCGGAGACCACATGGCCTAAGAATTTGACCTTTCTTAGCCAGAACTCACACTTCCCAAATTTGGCATACAGCCTATGGGTTCTAAGCAACTCAAGCACCACTCTCAAGTGTTCCTTGTGCTCCTCCTCCGAAGGTGAATAAATCAGAATGTCGTCCACGAAGACGACCACAAAACGATCTAAGAATTCCCGGAATATCCGGTTCATCAAGTCCATAAACATTGCCGGGGCATTGGTGAGCCCAAAAGGCATTACCAGAAACTCATAATGGCCATACCATGTACAGAATGCCGTCTTCGGAATATCATCCTCCCTGACCCTCAATTGATGGTAACCCGATCTCAAGTCTATCTTAGAGAAACAACGGGACCCTTTTAACTAGTCAAACAGATCATCAATACGAGGCATAGGGTACTTATTCTTGACCGTAGCCCGATTCAATTTCTGGTAATCGATACAAAGTCTCAAGGCACAATCTTTTTTCTTAGCAAAGAGGGCCGGTGCTCCCCATGGCGAAGTACTAGGGCGAATAAAGCCCTTATCTAGCAATTCCTGGAGTTGAATCTTCAACTCACTCAACTCGGCTGGGGTAAAACGATAAGGTGCCATGGAAATCGGCGCCGTACCAGGCACTAAATCAATAGGAAACTCAATCTCTCAATGGGGTGGCAAACTAACAAGATCTTCGGGAAAAACGTCCGAGTACTCACAAACCACTCTGGGAAACTCAATCTGGATCTCATCACACTCACTACTCATAAAGCCAGCGAGAAGACCACTAAGCTCACTCCGCCCTCGCGGATCATGCACTGGTGGCAAAACACTACCAACCCAATCCCCTAAGAAATAGAAATAATCCCCGCTCAAGGTACAAACAGTGACCCTCTGGCGGTAACAATCAATAACTGCCCGGTATGACGATAACCAGTCCATACCCAAAATCACATCAAAACTCGACATAGCCATAACTACAAAAGAGAATGGGAGATGGCGGTCGGCGACCTCTATGTCACAACCTCTACATCCTTGTTTCAAAATCAATTCGCCCCCAACAGGCGATACAACACAAATAGGAGATGCTAACTGTGCCAACTCTAACCCCAAAACAGATGCAAATGCAACAGATATAAAAGAATGGGATGTACCCGTATCAATCAACACATTGGCAACCGAGTTGCAAAACAAAAAGGTACCTCTCACAACAGATGGAGCCGGTACAAGATCCTGCGCGGTAACAGCATACACGCGCCCAGTAGGTCTCTGGTCAACCTGCTCACCTCTCGGAGCAAAAGACTGCTGCACAGACTGAGACGATGAAGCCCCCTGATTGGCCCTCGAGGCTGGAACAGACTGTGCTGGCTGAAAACTCTGCGTCTGTCTCGAACCAAACGCACCGGGTATGCTACCCAACTGTGAGCAGAACCTCTTCAGGTGCCCCGCCTGACCACACTGGTAACAAGAGGATGACTGGCCTCTGCCCTGACTCTGCTTCTGAGGTCGAGCCGAAGATGAAGTTGCTCTCTGACCTCCTTCCTTCTGCGGGCAAGCTGGAGACTTGTGGCCCAGCTGACCACACTTAAAACAGGTAAAGTCTCCCTGGATGCCTCTCCCAAAACCTGAACTCGGCACTGGAAAGATAGATCTCACAAAAGCCCCTTGGGACTGCTGAGGGTTAGAACCCCTCTGTCTCCTACCATCACCCTGTCCATCCTGACTCCTCTTGGAGCCCCTCATCCTCTCTTCCTCCTCCTGCATAATAATCTCCATATGGGCCGCAGCATCCACAAGGCGCCCATACTCCTGAGTCATGAACCCAGCGACTCTAGTCTTAAGCCCGTGCCTCAGTTTCTTCCCGAACTCAAGACAACGGCATTCCTCAGACGCCACAAGCTCAGGAGCAAACCTAGATAGGCTAGTAAATGCGGCTTCAAACTCGGCCATTGGCATACTCAGCTGCTTGAGCTGACAAAACTGGTCCCTCAACTTCTCTCTAACAGTTGGAGACAGGAACTTCTCCTGGAAAGCATCCACAAAGGCCTCCCAAGTGCCACCAATACGACCCCGCACAAACTTCCACCATTGACCCGCGTCTCCCTTTAGCTGGAAAGACGCCAAGGTCACCTTCAAAGCCCCGTCTTCGATGCCAAGCATCTCAAACGTCTTCGTCATCTGTTCAAGCCACTCATCACCCTTAAGTGGCTCTTTCGGATCACCCACAAACTCGTCCGGGTTAGACCGGAAGAACTCCCTCTTCAGAAAGGAAGGCCCTGCCTCAGTAACATGGGCCTGGACTTGATTCTCAGCTCTGAGAATGTCCATGGATTCCCTCAAAGCTACTGCCATCTCGCGGGCTAAGGCGCCCATGGCCTGCTGACCTACTAGCTCGGCCATATTGGCCTGACCAACACCCTCCTGCTGCTCCGAAATCTCATCCGGTATAGGTACCTCCTGCCTCCTAGGCCTACCTCGCCTACCACCACGTCCTCGTCCTGACATCCTAATAAAGGTAACGAAGAACATTAGCACATTCACAAATGTGCCGAAACTATAACACTCGCGTCCTAATGCATGGACAACTGTAATTCACTCCACGTAAACACATAATCACATAAGCACTTACGAATTTCATTTCCGGATAATGACAGTCCCGAGGCGTTGCTAGAGTTCCAGTTAGAAACAGCATTGATCAAGTGCTTTTCCAATAGGACTCTCAGAAACCCAAGGATCCAATCAACATCCTAGAAACTAAATCCCATACCCAAGTAGTCACATAAGCATGTTATCACATAAGCACATAACATTACCTCTAAGTCTCTAACAAGCGAGACAAACCCATTGTGATACTAATCACTTCCCACGTACCTAAAGTATTCAAATCCGGTACGCTCTGATACCAAGTTGTAACGCCCTCAAAATAAACCCATAAATCATGCATTCATTACATCCATAAGCTTAAGAGAGAGTAAAACATAATGCCATTCATCAGAGTATTCTTACAAAAGATATTACATGTTGACAACAAAAGTAAATGCCCTATAGGCTTACAACTTTCCAAGTCAATACTTGGGTTTAACAAAAGTAGAGTTCTAACTCTTTACAAAAAATAAGCCCATGGCTTGATATACATGTATTACATAAAAGATAACACAAAAAGGTCTTTCAGCCTCTAGCCTCTTAAGCTACGTCCTGGGAGGTGGCATATCACCTGAACCTGAAAATAATGTCCCATATAGGGTGAGCCAACGCCCAGTAGAGATATGCTAAACACAATATGGGCAATAACTAAAATATTAGCATTTGATAAATGTTTAACTGATAAAAACCAACATACAGTACAATCTAGTTCCATAATCCTTTACTTATCCAATTCTCAACTTATAAACACGGCTCAGAACCTGGCCAAACAACTTAAATGAGACTACATCTCATGCCAACAATACCTCAAACTGCCATTTTACGGAAATTACGTCCGCGGGATTCGGCACCCATGTATAATTATTTTCTAGTTGCCATTTTACGGAAATTTCGTCAGCGGGACTCAGCACCCATGTATAAATATTTTCGAATTGCCATTTTACCGAAATTTCATCTGTGGGACTCGGCACCCATGTCTAATATTTTCAAATTTGCCATTTTACGGAAATTTCATCCGCGGGACTCGGCACCCATGTATTCAAATACTTATCATATACAATGATCAATCAATACACATATTCGCTGTATTATTCCAACCGTCATACTCAATGACATACTCAAATTGATTAGTTTTAATTCACCTAATCATCATGCAGTGTCTACAACAATCAAGACTATCCTCCACCGATAGCCCAAAGTAGTTATTTCTAAACAGATAATAAATGCATCAACAGATAAATTATCAACAATTCTCAAAGGTGAGTGATTATTAAATCCAACTCCACCATTCTACTACATAACGAGCTAATTTCATTATTCCCAACTCAATTTCATATTTCCATAACGTTCCCTAATTAATTATATAAATTAATTCATAACAAAAATTATGGCTTTCTTCCCTCTTTCTCAACATTGACCAAAAAGGCTCAAATATCAACAATAACCTCATTTGAGACCCAAAATACACATGTAATGGCCCAAAGAACAAAACCCCTCTTTAAACAATTGAAACCCTAACATCCAAAACTACCCAACTTCAACATTATCCCAAAATAACTAAAAGTTTATGTCAAAGACCATAAAAATGAGTAGTTATCCCTACCTCAAAAGATGAGACCAAAAGGAGAAGATGAAGAATTTCGAAATGCTCCAAATCCCAAGATTTTCGGATGGAAATGTAGCCCAAGCCAAGCTCTACACTTTATCTCAAATGAGCAAGGTGAGTAGAGGTCTTCAAACAAGTAGATCTAAGGGTCTTTGAGTGAAAAGTGCCTTTTGAGAAAGAGAGAAAAGGTGTTTCATGGTTTAGAGAGAGGAAAGGGAAGAAAAAGTGAGAGAAAAGGTCAAGTGAGGGCCTTTATATAGTACTAGGTCAAAAATAGATATAAGGCCCAAAGTCAACTCAAAATATCTAGTCAAAATATCCCCAAAAAGTAGGTCCAAACCGTGAGAAAAATCTGGGAAAAAGTCACAGGTGTCGACCCTTCACAACACAGGTGTCGACACCCAAGAAAAAATCTGGAACACCAAGTGTGACTGCACTGCAGGTGTCGACCCTTCCCAAGGCTGGTGTCGACACCAAAATGCAGTGAGTAATTTCACAGATTGTGTTGACCCTTGCGGCCAACCAAAAAGAGGAGGTGTCGACACCACAAGGGCTGGTGTTGACACCAAAATGCAGTGAACAAATTCAAAACAAGGGTCGACCCTTCCCAGCTTTGGTGTCGACCCTTGTGGCAAACCAAAGAGAAGGTGTCGACACCACCAAGACCGGTGTCGACCCCAAAACATGATTTTCAAGTTTCCAAACAACTTTTCAACGAGAACGAGCGTGAACAAGCAATCCCAACAAGTTTAAATCAATTTGTACACCTCCAAAACTAAGGTACAACAACACAAAAGATTCCCAAAATAAAATAAAGGGTTCAAATACATTTACCAAAAGCTTTAAAGGGCTCAATTGCTACACCACAAATCACTACTGTGACTTTAGTCATAACAGAATTCCCAAATCCAAAACTAGTATAGATGGTATGAATACACAACGATACACAATATAAAATGTACATTTCGATGGCAACATTATTTTTTTATTCATACGACTAACAAATTTTTGATAAAAAAATGGGCAACGTATTATATGAATTAAAACCTTAAAAGAGCTTAGTATAATTATGTTAAACTTGTGAGATTTATTGTATTTTTTTCAAACTATGTGAGCTGTCAGTGTAATTTACCTTTTTAATTATTTTATTCTCCTCACATAAATATTTAGTCATATACAAGTGGATTTTACTAAACACCTATTTTAACCTACATTTTAATATTTCAATTAGAACATTCATATACGTTAAATTGACAAACCTTTAACACATAAAATTGAGTCTCACTTTCATCACTTTTTATCATATAAAACACTTTAATAAATATTTTTAACATCTATAATGCAGATACTCTTATTTTTATTTTTTATCGAGAAATTATTTTCATGACTCAAACCCTTGTGACCAGAAATGGTAACAAAAAAAAAAAAAAAAAAACTTTCTATTGGTTTATAGATCACTCTAGTATTAAAATTAAAAATAATTAAAAAAAAAAAGAACGAAAAAGCATAAATAAATAGATAATTGAGCACTTTACACATCTCTTATTTTAGCAAACTATAGTCAGTGGCGGACGACGAAATTGAATAGAGGGGGGCTAAAGTAAAATAATTTAAATTTTAGAGGAATTAAAATAAGATTATATAGATTTCGGAAACCAAGATATTAATTTATCTTACAAAAACTCAAAATGACATGAAAGTTATAAAATTTTTCAAAGGTTTGGAGTGACTAAAATATTAATTTATTTTATAATTACTAAAAAAAGCATGAAAACAAAATATTTTCAACGATAAAGTAAAATTATTTAAATTTTGAAAGAGTTAGAATAAAATTATATATATTTTGAAGGGATCAAAATGTAAACTTTTATAAATATTTAAAATTACATGATAAAAATGTAATTTTTCAAAAATTGAGGGGGCGGGATAGCCCCGCCCGCCAACCAATCCGATGTCCACCACTGTCACATCACTCGTATTTTTAGAAGTTTAAGAAGTAATTGCATATCACCGACATGACTATGCAAATAAGCAAATTTTTTAAAAATACATGGCATAATATGTGAGAATACTAATTAGTAATTATCCTTTTTTGTTTAAATTGATTTTTAAAAAATATATTTTTTTATTTTTCATATATATATTCTGTTTTAATGAATTTTTTTAATTTTTTAAGTAAAATTTTTTTAGATTCACATAATCTAAATACATTTAAGAAGTATAATATTTATGGAAAAAAGTCTTTAAAAATTCACTAAATACAAAAAAAATACAAAAAGTATAAAAATTCAGTATATTTTTATGTTTTGGTGTATTTATTGATTTTTTAATATATTTTTTATAAATATTTACTTTTTAGGTGCATCTAAATTAGGTGGATTTAAAAAATAAAAAAATTGTTTAAAATATTAAAAAATTCACAAAAAATATATATATATATATATGTATATTTTTATAGAAAATCAATCAAAATCAAATAAGGTAAATAAAATTTTGAGTATATACTTACTGGAAACAGGGTAGCTGAAGTGTCCCGAGATAGCAGTCACCGTTGTGTGCCCATATGGGCCCATTTCGGGGCCCGTTTGATAATTCAAACCGTTTACTTTTTAGAGTATATCGAATAGAATATACTTATAAAAAATAAAATTAATTGGACATCGTTGACCTTTTTATTGACTCATATTTGTATTTACAGAAATAAATGACAAATGTAATTTGTAATATGAAACTGAATACAAATGCGAGAAGACGAAAAGGTTAATGATATTCAATCAATTTGATTTTTTATAAGTATATTCTACTCGATATACTCTAAAAAATGAACGATTTGGATTATCAAAATGGGCCCCGAATCGGGCCCATATGAGCACACAAAGATAAGGTATAACCAAAGATGTCATAAGGTATAACTAAAATAATGTCATAACTAAAGAAAAAAATGACATAACTAATAGTGTATATGTTACACCCCTTTTAAGAGGTGTGTATGGTAGAATTCTTCTTTTTTTATCTTATATTTTAGTCAAAAAATTACTAAAATAATATATTTTCAAACCAGTGTTAAATATAACATAACACTAATTCTTAAAATTATGAGAAATTAATATGTATAAATCTATATTATTTTTATCTTATTATTTTATTTTAAAAATATTATATTCAAATTTATAATATGTGTTATTTATGTCTAAATATTGTCTCTCAAATATATTAAAGTGTTAAAGAACTAAAAATATAATGGTGAAGGAATGTACCTGTAGATCCCTGTCAACAATTCCACTTTCGCAGGGCACTGAGTGAAGTGAATTAAAGAGATATATATTAATAAAAGAAAAATCAACAAAGTCATGGGTATTTTTAGAAAAATGCTAGACTCACGTTTTTTAATCTATAAATCCATTTATAATGATATAATAAGGAGGTAGATTAAAAAGAAATCAAAATAAGTTAACATTTATTATATCACATCATTATGAGTTGAATTGTGAGAATTTTTTTTTTAATTTATAATCTCAAATATTTTCTAAATTTTTATTTGAAAAAATTATGAAAAATAATTTTGAAAGGGCGAAATAGTTATATCATTACCTATCAAACTAACATCGGGTCAAACTATTGCGGGTAGAATTGTTAGCCAATTATAAAATTTATGGAAATAATGTATAATTATATCAAAATTATAAAATTAATTATATTTTTCTCATTAGTCAAGAAAGTCAATCTTTTGACCTTATATACATTGCTCATTTCCATCAAATAAGTAAAAAATAATATAATATGGGTTGAGTTTAGTTTGAATTTGATCCTTATATTTAGGTACATGGGTTTACGATCTCGTTTTGATAATTTAAACAATTAAGTTTGTAAGGCTCTTTGTATATTATTCATGAAAAAATTAGATAACAATAGTCATTTCGTTTTTTCATGTTCGCCTATTTTTTTTTTTTTTAAATACTATTTTTAAAAACACATTTGTCGTTATTTTTTTAGAAATAAAATTAAAAAGTTATGATTATTAGATTGGTGTAATTTTTTTTTTTCATAAATAATATACACAGAGAACCTTACAAAATGAATAATTGAAATTATTGAAACGGAATCTATAATAGACCTCATGAGTTCGAACATGACCTCATCTACATGCAATGTTTAGAAGCCTTGGATCCAACAAAAAAATCCTCACCAAAAGAAGTCAACCATCGAGTAGGGATGCCACGATCTTCTTCTGTCATCTGATAATGTATGGCAGTTGATCTATCAGTCGATAGGGAAGAACCCGGGAGATCCTCAGCAAGTCCTCTGTTTGGCAATAGGTTTAGATCCATATTTGTCTATGTTTTGAAAACCTAATCAGAGTTAATCCATTAATCGATTGCATATTTGCAATTGGTAGTGCACCTTTTTTATTAGCTTTTAACTTAATTAGGAATAGTCATTTTTTATCTTTCTTGAAATGATCATTTTGTTATGATAATGAATGATAATTTTATTTGTAACATAATTTTTAAATTTATTTTTATAAGCCAAACGTGAATTAAACATTACGGTGGAATAATCATTTTATATTCCATAAACCGAAGATAGTGTGAAAAAAAAAAAAAAAAAAAAAAAGCGCCAAAGCCCACACTAAAAGCCAAGAAAAAAATATTATATATTAATTGAGAATATTTTATAAAAAAACGTTAAATAAAAAAATAGAGATATTCTTTAGACCATGTGTCAACTAGACAGTGTAGTTGGATCTCCAGCGATATAATTCGTTCATTGTGCGAGCCTTTATGTGTATGTCATACATTGGAAGAAAAAAAAAAAAAAAAAAAAAAAATTATATTGATCCAATGGTTGAGGTCATATTTTTCTTTTTAATATATATATATATAAAGATGATTTTTAAAATAGACCATCTATTTTTCTTTTTAAAAAAAAGAAAAAATGCAACAAAATAATATAACTACAATTTATTGGATTAATATGATTTTTTTCATAAATAATTTATACATAGAAAATTATAAAATGAACGGGTTAGATTATCAAAATAAGGTTGTGGAGATCCCAACTAGACTATCTAGTCTGTAAGCCCTATTTAATTAAAAATAGTGGTGTTAAATTAACTAAATTAATTAAGCTCAACTTATATTCAACTTATTAAAAACTTATCGATTTTATAAACAAGTCGAGCTTAAATACATTTTGAATCATATTAAATTTTAATTAAAGTTAAACAACTCAATAATTCTCGATTACTGCACAATTTGAAAGACAAAAATGAGTAATCCAAGTGAGTGCAAGTTTTATTTATATATTTTTAGATGTGTTACAAACTCAAAGTTGATTAAAAAAATTCATCCAGACCGAAACTAGAAAATGTACCAAAAGGGATTTGCTTGATAGAGAGACTTACAGATGAAACTCAAAACGCTAAATAAGGTCGGTGTGATAGCTGGGAAGGGAGCTCCCAAGTAATTTATATAAATTTTCAATTGTGTGGTTATTTTTGTGTGATTGTCATGGTGAAATTACTCATAATCTTTCTTCGAAAGTAGTGGGATTGATCCACAATTGTGTGTTTTGTTATTCTTGTTTTCTAATCAAAATAAAAGCACAATCACTTAGATTTCTGAAGAAAACGTGTAAGGTTGATTTTGTGTGATCACATTCTGTATTCTAAACCTTTTCTTCGAATGTTGCAATATTGATCAATATTGTGTGTTCTGTTACTTCCTTGCAAGCCACCAAAATAGTTTATTTTCAAAGTAAAATTGTTGGTGGATCTTATGTGTTTCCTCCACGAATAGGCATTTGCCTCTTTCAAGATTGCTTATCGCGCTCTTCATCAGTTGGGGCTTCTCTAGCAAGCTCTTCGACAGTTGCAGCTTCTCCAGCAAGCTGTGCATCACCTCTTGCCACCTGTGTTGCTGCAGCTTTTCAGCCAAGCTTGTTTCACAAGTTCTGCAATCTTAAGAGGTGTAGAGTGTTTAATTGCGTTTGTGCAAATTAATCTGCGTTTTGTCAACGAAACAGAAGAGGTATGACAATTCTTCAATTTCTGTTTTCCAGTGTTTGCTTCATTGAACATTTTTTTTTCAGATATCTGTTTATGAGGCTGGTTAGTGGCTATGTTGACTTTAATTTCTTCTTGTTGAATTGAAGTGTTCATGAGTTTGTGTTTGGGGATAACCTTCTTTTTTGACATTTGTTATAATCCCTGCCCACCAAGTGTTTGATTCTATGTTCAAGTGAGAAATTTATCACTGTTCATGGGTTTGTGTTTTGGGATGAAGTTCTTCTTTTTTGACATTTTTTATAATTCCTGCCCACCAATTGTTTGATTCTATGTTAAATTTATTGGAAACATTGGATCATTGGATAACGAGGCTAAGTATTTCCCGTTGTGTGAAAATCGCAAGAACCAGACTTCATCATAGTGTTCTTGTAATAGCTGTCATAAGAAGTAACAGAAAATAAGCAATGAACTCCAAGGGATAGATGAAGCCATATTTCAAACCAATAAACTATGTAATCAGGACAGAAAAAAACAAATTTTCAGAGACCTTGGTGTGGTGCTTCTCCAGCAAGCCGTTGTTGAAGTGGTGCTATTTGTTTGTTGGCTTATTTGCCTCTGAAAGAGTTCCCCATGTGCTGCAAGACAAAAACAGTGAATCGGTGTAGAAAATTATCTATATATATATACTCTTTGCGGTTTGGATTTCACCATGTCTAGGAAACCAGACAATCTGGTATGTGAGTTTGCGCTTTGTTCAATTTCTTCTTGTTCGTTTGAGTGTTGTATCTTCCTTTATTCTGCTGTTTGCATTTGGGTTGAACTCTGTATGCTTTTTTTCTTTCACAGATCAGCTGCCAATCCAAACAATCTGGTATGTAATCCTTTTGTTTGCAGTTTCTTTGTCTTCTATGGAGATGTCAATACTTGATTTCTATGCTTCTGTATTACATTGACGTTTGTTAGTGCATAGACAAATTATGCATACCATATGCTTGAAATATGGCTGACTAATCCCAACCAAGTTTGGCAAAGCAAAAAATTAATGGGTTTTCATAATTCAATATTTGATTATTTTGATGGAGAAAGTAACCAAATCTGTGATTCCTTTCAATGTATTCAGAAATTATAGACAAAATCGTCTTCTTTATTCGAGTAGGAAAACACCAAACTGGTTTTTCCATTCCCATGTGACAAAGTGATACCTGCGAAAGGCTTAAAATGAACCTTACGTAATAAAGTTGGGATTTTGTTACTCTCATGTTCCAAAGTAAGTTATAATATCATAGTTCAGTTGGGTTCTAAATAACTTTTGTGAATCTTCCCAGTTCTCTTATTCCCTCTTTTTTTTTTGAACAATAATCCATATCAATGATATATTTTTTCAATTCAATCAAAGGAATAAAGATAGTCAGAGAAAAAAATATACAACCTTTGGAAACTCACAACACGAAAATAGAAATATTTAGTGTGAAACAAATCATTAAGAAAGACTTGACTGACTATGCATAGCCACCAACGGAAACTATGCCATCTCTAAACTAATAAGATGGACACTCAGATATTTCATTTCAATCATAATAAAAATACAACCAGTCAAATAAGTATATATTTTATACAACCAGTCAAAAAAAATCACTACTATAATTTTCTACATGTACTCGGGTAGGGGGTGTACGCAGATCGAATTGGTCTGATTTTAGAGTAAACTAGGAACCAAATCATAGAAACCAGTCCCTAAAAAATTAGAACAGTAACCTGTGAATTATGTTACCTAGAACGTGGATCGTTCTGCTACATGGAACGAAAACAGGAACGTGATACGCCACATACTCTAAAATGTGATACGATAGGAGTATATTTATATATATTACACTTAAGAATTTAAGGTAATTGTAGAGTAATTTTCTTTTAACTATTACGTATCTAATAAATTTTATTGTTTTCTTTAATGTAGCCAATCATTTTTCTGAAAAATATGACCCATTTTTTATATTTTTGTCTTGTTAAAACTTAACTCACTTTAGATTTTAGTTCATATATTTGATTTTTTTTCTCCTAAGGTAACATTTAAGGAAATATATTGGAAAAAACTTTTGGAATCGTTTCAGATCACTGAATCTACTATTTTAGAACGGAAGTTTATCATGTTTCAAAATGTGCGTACCAACAGACAAATAATTAAACACAAAAAATGAAAAAACACAGAGGAATTTGAATCTCATACTAACATTTATTTATTTTCTCATAGAGAAGAAGAAAAAAACTTGAAATCTTGTGTCAAAAACACTGAACCCCTATCCAACCTGTCGATGCCATACTTGATAGGAAAATGGCTTTGAGATTTAGCTCTATCAAGTATAATGAGTAGAATGCTCACAAAATTAATATCCTATCAATCAATTATTCAACTTGATGGTGTATGCTCACAAAATTAAGATAAACTCACAAATGTAATGAAGAAACAATATTTTTAACTTTTGATGCATTCTTGAGTTTAGTCCTAAAAATTCTTGCTATTGCTATTTTCATATTCTTGGAAATATAATTCTTAGAGATGGCAATTTGAACCCGGCCCGATGGGGACCCGACCTCCCAACCCCGATTATAATGGTTTTTTCTCGAAAAATACTTCCGATGGGCCGGGGATGGTATTCGAAAATAAATCCCCGACAATTTTTGGGCCAGGGATGATTATACGTTCCCCAGCCCCGGCCCCGGCCCGTTCCTGTTCTCGTCCCCATTCCCGTTTTCCCGAATTGAAATTACTATAATACCCTTATATATATATATATAAATGAAACCCTAACACAGCCTCACACACTCACACTCAGATAGTCTCATCTCTTTCTTGGTTTCTCTCTCTCTCTCTCTCTCTCTCTCTTCTCATCCCCTTTATCTCTCTTCTTGCCGACCCCACTCTTGCAATCGCCTAATCGCCACGACTACCACATTCGCAGTCGCAATCTCCTCTTCGCTTCCGCGACCTCATTTTCTCTACTTCGAACCGAACACGCATAGCTGCCCTTCCTCATCTTCATTCAATCCGATGATCTCTCTCACCACCAACCAAACCTTCATTGCCGGAGCTGCTCAGCTGCAAGATCCAGATCCACCACCACCACCACCACCACCGGCCGTGAGATCTGAAATTTTGAAGATCTAAATCTGATCTAAAGTTTCAACAATGATCTCTGTCTCTCTCTCTCTGATCTGATCCGTGTATACATAACAATTTCAGATTTTTTTTTTTTATGTTTAAAGTTGTTGATGATGATGATTGCTGGTATTGTATTGTTGTTGTTGATGATTGTTGGTATTGTTATTGAAAACAGATCTTTTTTTTTTAGATTAAATTTATTTTTTTTAAATTTAAATCTGTATGATACTGAAAACAGATTGTTTTCATTATAATATTGAAAACAAATTTAAATTTAATTGAAATCTATATTGTTAAAAAAAATCAGTTTAATCTGTTTTCATTATACACATTGATTTGTTGATAATGATGGTGATGATGATGAAACATACTGATTTACACATATTTATTGTTCTTGTGTTGAACAAAATTCAAAAAAAAAAAAAAGCTCTGGGATTTTTCGGGGTCGGGCAAACCCAACCCCCGTTAAGGGGGCAGGGGCGGGGGTGGGGGGTGATGGATTCTCCTTGGGGGTGGGGACGGGAATTTTTTAACATTCGGAGATCGGGGATAGGAAATGTAATCCCCGGTCTGTTGCCATTCCTAATAATTCCTAATCCTTAAATATTTCAATCCCAATTAATTTCTGGGTCACAAAAAAAATAAAGAATGGCACGAAGATGAAGGTGAATATCGTCTCATTGATGCAAGCTTCGTCTTGCCCGACTCACACTAGTCCGGATATAAGAAAGGTGACCTATTATAGACTCCGCAATTTATAGTTAAAGAAAGAAAAATAATAACAAAGCAAAATATACAAATTGGAAGAAAACAATGTATGTATTGAAGAAAACAAGAAATTTATTTCACATCTTAACCATCTGAAATAATATAGGACAAGAAAATCAAGAACAGAAACACAAAAGAGAAAAAAAAAAAAAAATTTAAAAAAGAACAATATTCTTTTAGGGAAAAATATCAGTAATTATTAATTTTCAACGACAGTTATAAGTTTTAGCAACAGTTTAAAAAAATCATCACCAAAAAATGTCATTAATTTTTAACTTTCGGTGACAATTTAAAATTTTCATCACAGAAAAATGTCACTAATTGTAAATTTTAACAATAATTTATAAAAATCATAACAAAAAAAAGTCACTAATTATCAATTTTTAGTGACATGTAAAAAATCATCATAAAAATTATTTTTAGTGACAATTCTAGTAGAACTTATTTTCAATAGGATTTGACGTGAATTATGTCTAACTAGTAAAACTTATTAATAATTTATCCTAAAAATAAATTTTTAAAAAATGAATGAAATTCTATCTAATTGATTAATATATCTATAACAATTTTCACTTGTTATAAAAATGCAGTGCATTGTTTTTCACGTGTTATAAAAATGCAGTGGATTGTCATTCTATGATCTGGCCAATAAAAATTGCTGAAAGTTGTAATTGTAAGTAAGAAGTTCAACAGAAACGGGTTTTTTTCCAATAGAATCTAGAGAAAATTGGTGATAAATTTAATTTAAAAGGAGTTTAAGACATTAGATTCAATGTATTTTTTTATTGGTGAATGGTCCACCATTTGTGAAATAATTTGGTAAGAGGTCATTTTATTTGTTTTGAAGGGTATTTTATTTCTAATTTTACCCCTTATCTATTGGTTGACTTTGGTTGATTATCTGTTCAATTTTTTATTCTATCTATTCATTTTTTTATTTTTTTTTGTATCTATTCAATTTTTCCCCCCCATTTGTTCAAATTTTTTCTTTTATTTGTAATATCTGTCCAAATTTTATTATGTGTTCAATTTTAACAAATTTTATCTATTGGAATTCAAATTTATTTGTATGTTTAAACTCTATCTGTTTATATGTTTTTTTTTTTCAATATGATACTATCTATTTATATGCTTTTTTCAATCTGTTTCATTATATCATCATCATCATCATCACCATCAACAAACAACAACAATAACAATAATAATAACATCACATATTTGAAATGTATCCAACAATCAACAACAATTAAAACCAAATAATAATAATAATAATAATAATAATAGATACATACATTCACACATAGAGAAATGAGAAATTGAACAAGTTTGAGGCTTCCTTATCTGTGTAAATCCTATTATCTGTTCAAAATTTGAACAGATCTACTCAAAATAGATATGTCTTATCTGTCAAATTGTTTTTAATTTGTTACAATCTATGTCTTCATCATCTTCATCATCATCATCATCAACAACAACAAAAACAACAACATATAGGGGAAAAAATTCAACTTTTTTTTTTTTTTGGTTGAATCAACTTAAAATCAAACAAACAAATAAAATTCCTAACCCTAACACCTCAATAGATCTGAGTTCAAATCTCAAATAAATAAATAAATAAATAATAAATCTGAGGCGGATGAGGGAGATCGGCGGAGGAAAGAACTCACCACTACTGCGTCGATCACGAAGTTTGAGCTCAAATCGAAGGACTGGTTTTGATATTTCGATCTTGATTTAGGTTTTGGATCTTCGTGAAGCTTAAACATGTTTGTACATGTGACTTCGGCTTCGGATCTATCGTCGAAGGTTGACGTTGTTCAATCATCGATGAAAGGGGAGGTGGAAAAGGATGATGAGGAGAAAGAGGATGGACGACGACGGAGGAAGGAGATCGGTGCAAGAGAGAGAGAGAGAGAGAGAGAGAGAGAGAGAGAGAGAGAGAGAGAGCAGCGATGGAGGTGGTGGTTGCGACAATTCAGGGTGGCGGAGGAGAAGAAGATGACGACGGCGTCGTAGGCGAATGAGAAAGAGAGTGAGTGAGAGGCAGTCTGTGGTGGAGGAGAGAGATGTGACAGTCTGTGATGGAGGGAGGTAGAGAAGAGAGAGTGTGTATGATTGTTAGGGTTTTGGGACATAATATATATATATATAAGAAGGGTATTTTGGTCATTTTAGTTGAACTTGTCCTTTTGGACAAATTGATTAAGCACCTGGACCCCTCGCCTTACAAAATTACAATTTGGATTTATGAACCGAGTGCTCTAGAATCTATCTCAAGAAGTACAAAACTATTTATGTAGATACATAATATACTAAAGAGTATGGTTTCCCTTCAGTCCGTGATCAGACTAGAGGGTGCTGTTGGGCTTGTGGGAGCCCACCATGGGTCCCGTTTTCGATAATCCGAACTGTTCAGTGTGTAGAACTCGTCGAGTACTATATGTTTGTGAAAAATCACATTGATCAGATATCGATAGCTATGTGATCAAATTAGATTTTTGTCAACTGTTTATTTTTTCACTATTAATTTTTTTTTACTATACAAAATTGATTTGATTACCTAACTATCGATATCCGATCAATATGATTTTTATAAGCATATAGTACTCAACGAGTTCTACACATTGAACGGTTCGGATTATCGAACGGGACCCGTGGTGGGACCCCATGGGCCCAACAACGCCCTTCAGTCCAATCACGGACTGGATAGAAGCCAAACCCTATACTAAAAATATAAAAAGGGTGAAGCACCAATAAATCTCAAAATGTGATCTTGTGAATTGTTTAGTCTTTCATTTTTTCTTAGGAACCCAAAAGTCCCATTAAAGTGAAAATTATACAAAATGGTAGTCATTTTCACGCTTGGATTTAATTTTTGAGGAAAAGTGAATTTCTCCAAATGTGAAATTGCACATTTGGGCAATCCGCATTATAGAGGTTTTGGATTTTTTCTCATTCCGAAACAAATCCCACATTACGAATAAGAACGTAACATTCCAATAGCGTAACACTTTAATGTAACACACTAAAAAACTTCTTAGTGTATTTTTTTCAAACATAACAACATAACAAAAAAACATTCCTTAGTGTACTTTTCCCAAACATAACACTAAAATATAATACACAAAAAACTCATTAATATATATTTTTTCAAATGTAACACTCCAATCAATGTAATCTCAAACGTAACATTCCAATATAATACACTCCAATGTAACATAACAAAAATACTAAAAAACTCATTAGTGTACTTTTTTTAAACGTAACACTCACAGTTTGAAATTATACATTTGCCTAAAACTTATTAAAGAATTTTTGTACTCCATTTAGAATAGTTTGAAGAATCTAACATCCTTTTGAATGGTTTAAAGAATCTCAAATTTGTCGGCCCAAACGCGGTTTGCGCGGATAGGGCTCCGAATTTGGAGGCTTTTTATCTTGGCCAATCGTGACATCCACGAAGGGCGCTCCGAATCTGGAGTCTTATTTGGCCCAAACGCGGCCTGCGCGAATGGGGCTTCGAATTCGGAGGCTTTTTTATCTTGGCCAATAGTGACATCCACGAAGGCGCTCCGAATCTGGAGTCTTGTTCGGCCCAAACGCGGCCTGCGCGGATGGGGCTTCGAATTTGGAGGTTTTTTTTTATCTTGGCCAATCGTGACATCCACGAAGGGCGCTCCAAATTCGGAGTCTTATTCGGCCCAAATGTTGCCTGCGCGGATGGGGCTCCGAATTCGGAGGCTTTTTTGTCTTGGCCAATCATAATATCCATGAAGGGCGCTCCGAATCTAGAGGCTTAAACCGGAAGACTTTTGAACTTAATTTCACAATGAGAAAATATGAGACTTTGCATTGCAAAAGTGAAATCTATACATGGTGAATCATTCAAAACAAGTATCATGCCCCACAGGCCGGGTTTAATGATAGAATTTACACAAATGCGTGGAATTCCAAGGGCGTGGCAAACTCCTCCCAGACATGTCTTTGAGCCGATATGCCCTTGTTCCCGCGATGAGTCGATCTGATAGGGGCCGTCCCAATTAGGACCCAATTTTCCATCAGCCGGATTCCTAGCGGCTGAAGCACTTTTTTCAGGACCAATTCGCCTGGTACATAGCGGCGTAGTTGAAATGTTGATTATGCGACTTAGCAAGCTGCTGCTGGTACCGTGCCATGGATGCAAGGGCATGGTTCTTTTCGTTCTTCAATCAGAGTCAGATCCAAGGCCAACATACATGTCGTTTTGGCCCATATCAAAGACTTTTGATTTCAAGGTTGGGAGGCAGATCTCCAAAGGGATGATTGCCTGCATTCCTGAAACACAAAGCGAACGGTGTTTCCCCCAGTGGGTCGCCTCGGAGTAGTGCAATGAGCCCACAACACACTTGGCAACTCTGCGACCCATTTGCCTTTAGCTTTCTCCAGCCTCTTCTTGATGCCTTGTCCCAAAATGACTTTGTTGGAGGCTTCAACTTGGCCATTACTCTGTGGATGAGCCGAGATAGAGAAATAGGGCCGAATACCATACTTGCTGCATAGTTCTCGGTAGACACCGCAATCAAACTAGGTGCCGTTTGTCTGAAATAGTGCTCTTGGGAATGTCGAATCGCGTTTATGGTATTTCTCCATACAAAACGCTTCACATCAGTTATCTTGAATATGCGTTAGTGCCTCCGCTTCTACCCATTTTGTGAAATAATTTGTCGTGACAATCAAAATTCGTTTGTTGCTCGGGGCGCAAGGCAATGGTCCGACGATGTCAAGTTCCCATTGACGAACGGCCAAGGACTGGTTATAGAGCTTAACTCTTCAGCAGGCAAATGGGTTAAAGAAGAAAACTTTTGGTACTGTTCACATTTCTTCACGCAACATTCGGCATCAGCTCTCATTGTCGGCCAATAATACCCTGTGTCACAGCTTGATGAGCCAAAGGGCTGCCCGCCAGAATGGGCATCATAGCTACCTTCGTGTATTTCAATCAGAAGTTTCTCGAGCTTTATCCGGATGAACGCATTTCTAGGTACGGACCAGAAAGGGATTTTTTGTAAATTTTTCCTTGCGGATCCAAGTAGTATCGCAGGGTTTTGTTTCGCAGCTTGGGTGCTTCTTTTTATCCGATGGGAGCTGTTCGGAAGATAGAAATGCAACAATGGAGTCCATCCAACTCGGACCTGACTCTATGACATTGATTTGGACTTCCTCTGAAGGGCCAATACTCTGCTTAGGGATGAAACCCACTTCAATTGTCCGTTTTAATCTCTGAGTTAATGGCGGAGGCTAGGCAAGCTAGGGCGTCTGCATGTGTGTTCTGATCACGGGTTATTTGGTTCAATTCATGATGGTCAAATTTTGCCAGCAAGGAATTTGCAGTTTTCATGTAAGCTGCCATACGATCGTTTTTGAGCCGCGTACTCTCCCTTTAGCTAATTGATCACTAGTTTTGAATCGCAAAAATATAAGCAGACGCCGAGCACCCAGGAGATGTGCATTCCGTAAGCCGGTTAGCAGGGCTTCGTATTCGGCCTCATTGTTCGATGCTTCAAAGCCAAGTTTGACAGCCTGCTCGATTATTGCTCCATCGGGAGCCATGATCACCACTCCTGCCCCACTGTCACGTTGATTGGACGATCCATCACAGTACAACTGCCAAAAGTCCCCAACATAAATTCTCCAGTTCGGCTTAGGTTGAGTTTGGTTTAGACTTGAAGTCGGCAAGACCCCCAGTGAATTCGGCCACAAAGTCGGCAAGCACTTGCCCATTGATTGAGGTTCTAGGCAGAAACTGAAATCGTACTGGCCGAGTTCAAGAGCCCACTTTTGAAACGCACCCTGATGCTTCCGCACTACGGAGTACTGATCGGAGGGGGTAGTCCGTTAGTACCCCAATGGTATGCCCCTAAAAGTAATGCATCAATTTTCCTTGCTATCATGACGAGGGCTAGGATGAGTTTTTCCAACGGAAGGTAACGTGTTTCGGCGTCAACCATTGCCTTGCTCACATAAACACTAGCCGCTGCTCTCCAAGCTCTTCTTTTAATAGTACGGCACTGACGGCCCGGTTGGAAATTGCCAGATATAAAATGAACAGGTCTCTTACCGAAGGTGTTGTCAAGAGTGGAACTGATCGGAGGTAAGTCTTCAGACCGTTGAAAGTGGCTTCGCACTCAAAGGTCCATTCAAAAGCTTTACCTTGCCGTAGGGTATTAAAGAATTGTCGGTAGCGATCTGTGGAACGACTGATGAACCTGTTGAGTGCGACGACCATCCCCATTAACTTTTGAACCTCCTTCACCGATCGAGGGGAGCCGAGTTCCAGGATTGCTATGATTTGCCTCGAGTTGGCTTTGATTCCTCGGTGGTTGACGATGTAGCCAAGGAATTTGCCGGATTCGATCCAAAATACACATTTAGAAACGTTTAGCTTCATTTTGTACTTGCGTAAAATGCGGAATGTCTCTTCCAGATCGGCTAGATGAGTTTGCTCTTCTTTGGATTTGACCACCATATCGTCGATATACACTTCTATAGTACGGCCGAGTTGCTCTTTGAACATGGCAGTGACTAGTCTTTGGTAAGTGGCCCTGCATTCTTCAGCCCAAAAGGCATAACCTTATAGTAATAGGTTCCTCTTGAGGTGTGGAATGCAGTTTTGTCTTGGTCCTCCAGATGCATGGCGATTTGATGGGAGCTTTTGTAGGCATCGAGGAAGCTCATACGTTGATGACGTGCTGTAGCGTCTACGAGTTGGTCAATTTTAGGGAGAGGAAAACAATCCTTAGGGCAAGCTTTATTTAAGTCCGTGAAGTCCACACAGACACGCCAAGTCCCATTTTTGTTCTTTACCACCACAGTATTCGACAGCCATGTAGGATAGGTCACTTCCCGATTTGCTCCTGCATTAAGCAACCGGTCGACTTCTTCAACAACAGCAGCGGTGTGTTCTGCGGCTGACCGCTGGCTTTTCTGAATAATTGGCTTACATTTGGGTTCAACACTTAAACGGTGCTGAGAAACAGATGGATCTACCCCTGGCATCTCATACGGTGACCATGCAAATACATCAAGGTTGCCAAGTAAGAAGGTAATTAGCTGCTGCTTGTCGATTTTATTCAAGAAGGCGTCGACCATGAAGAACCTGTCAGGATCCCCGTCAATTTGAACTCGATCTAGGTTTTCGTGGCCTTTTCACTTGGGAGCCGTCTAACATTATCGAGGCTCTCACGATCCGGTACCTCAATAGAATTCACTTCAAGTTCTCTTGGTGTCTTTGCAGCAAGAAGATAACATGCCTGCGCCGATTTCTAGGAGCCTCGAATTTGCTCGATGCCGCGTTCAGTCGGAAAGCGAAGTAGTTGATGATATGTGCTAGGAACGGCCTGCATGGTATGCAGCGAAGTTCTTTCCATGATAAGATTATACGGTGAAGGCAGCTTGACAACCAAAAACTCTACATCCATTGACCGGGAGCCCGCCTGAACTGGTAGTGTGATTTTGCCCAACGGATATTCCGGATTAGTGTTGAAGCCGAATAATAGATAAGGAGCCGGAGACAGGTCCGACTCGGTGAACTCGAGTTTGATGAAGGTCTTGTAATACATAACCTCTGAAGTACTCCCCTGGTTTATGAGAACGCGTTCAACGGTGAATCGGTTTACGCGTAGTTCGATGACCAATGGATCAATATGGGGGACTGTTACGCCGATCAAATCGGAATCGTCGAAGGTAATACTCGGAGCTTCATGGGGTGAATCTTGCCGTAAAGCTACTGCTTTGGTTGAGTTGTCTTTTCGGACGTACTGCTTAAGCCGACCATCTTGTACCAATTCCTCAAGGTGATCCTTCAATGCATAACAACTCTCGGTATCATGGCCGTGATCTTTGTGATACTCGCACCACCTATCCCGTCTCTTCGTGTCGGGGGTTCCCACCATTTTGGATGGCCATTTGAAGAACGGAAGGTGTTGGACTTTAGACATAACCATGCTGATCGGCTCAGACAACTCCGTATATTTCTTGTCCGCGCACCTTGTGCGTCTGTTATCTACTTGAAGTTGTTCATTGGCTTGGTGGGAACATTGGTCATTTGTTCGGCGCGAATCTCGTCTTTTGTCTCGCTTAGCCCGATTTCGTAGTTCAGGGCTCCGTGATGGTACAAAATTTATCGGCTGAACAATCTCAGAAGGGGCCGTCTTGTTGGCCTTGTTCCCGGCTTTAACCCGCAGAGCATCATCTTCCACTTTGAAGTATTCTTCGACTTTCTTCATCAACGACCAGACTGTTTTGGAGGGCGTTCTAGTCAAAGAACTGCGGAGGGCATTATCAGGATGTAACCCCATTTTAAAGGTGGTGATGGCCATGGAGTCGTTGCAGGTGTTATCCACAAGATTAAAGCATTCCCAATGGCGTGCGAATACGCTCGTGAGGTTTCCCCTGGTTGGATTTGCATTGCCCAGAGAGAGTCGGCTTGCTTCGGCTGGACCTCATTGGTGATGAATCTTGCCTTGAAGGATTTCTGTAATTGATGGAAGCTCTTAATCGACGCCAGTTCCAACTTGTAACACCATCTGACAGCCAATGGTCCCAAACTGCTCGGAAATATTCGGCACATGAGATCCTCGTCATCTGCATGCAGCGTCATGGCTTGCTTATAATAACGGATGTGGTCAGTGGGATCCGATTTTCCGTCGTATAGGGTGAACGATGGAGCTTTGAACTTTTTGGGTAGTACTGCCCTTGCGATTCGTCGCATAAAGGGTTATGTTGGTCCTCTTCGTCTGAACCATTTCGTCTTCGCTTATGGTGTGCACGCGGACTCTCTTCGGAGGAACTGGTGGTTTTGACTCGTCCCTTCTTTTTGGGTTTTGGGGATAATGAGTCAGAATCATTGTCACTATCTTGTCTTCGGACTCGAAGTCGTCGACCATCTTCTCTCAGAGGTCGTCCCGAATCTTAGCGTGCAGCTTGTTTGGACTTTGCCACTTCCAAGGCCAAATACTAACGGAGGCGCTCGTTCTCAGCAATCATGTTTTCCAACCTCTGTTCGTTTTGCTTTTCATGTTCCATGATCGCTTGCATTGTCTCATGAGTTGAAGTCGAGGGTGAGGTATGGGCAACTGAGTCGAAGTTCAAGGCACGTCTTGCGGCAATATTCTCTGTTCCCTGCATGTTTGTTGGAGTGAGATCATCTCTCGGTGTGGTTTCATCAGCGACTATCGGAGGATCTTCCGTTACGCCCGTCATGGATGTAGTTGAGTATTCCCACAGACGGCACCAATTGTAGGGGGGGTGGTTTGGAAATACTCTTTGGATCCAATGGGACGCTCGAGATCTTCAGCTAGTAACTTGAAAATGAATGAACACTCCGGGCGGGGGTGCCGGAATTAGCACTCCAACGGATAAGTCGGTGTATACTTTCTTGATTGCTTATATCTTAAGTTAAGCATACTAGTTCTCACGTACCTCTCTTTGGTTGATGTTCTTCTATTTATATCTTCTTTCGGGCATTAGGGTTGGGCCCACCTTTAATCCTCTATGTAACTATTTACTCGGCTCCTTTTGTTGTAAGCCACTTTTCACTCAGCTCCTCGCTCAGTTGGTTATGTGGCTGATTAGGGTACTTCTGAATTTGTATAAGATTGGGCCAAATACAATGTATATATCTCGATTTTCTAAGTTCACTTATTCGGCCAATATTCGGCCCCTACATGGCCAATTAACCCTTTTATCGATAGGTATACACGGTGAAACTGTGTAGGGACAGGTGGTGTCCATGCCACCAAATATTTCATCATTATTTATAAAATATATAATAAGATGATTTATAAAATATAAAACGGGATGCTATCTATTTTATAAAATCACATACTATTTCTTTAATTCATCAACATTTTACAATATATAATTAGATGATCTCTAACTATTTTAAATCATAATTAATAATATCAATTTTAATAAATCATTTATACAAGATATACATGTCAAAATTATTTTTTAAAAAATTTTAAAAGCAAAGAGATATCTATACTTTATTATTTACTCGATTAGGTCAACTAATAAAATGACTTAGAATAAGGGATTTTTGATGAAACCCCCTTTTTGGGCCTTTTTATTAGGGTAAAGGATAATTCAATCAATTTTCTTTCAAAAAGCCTCTGAGTAGGAAATGCCTACCTTAATAAGGACATTTTATAATTTCTATTTTTTTTTATCACAATATTGCGCTTCTATATATACATATCATACATTTGAAATATTTGAAATCTGAGCTAAAGATCTCGCAGGAACGAAATCGATGAAGACGATCTCCAAATTTAAAGATCTCGCAGCCAAAAATCTCTCACTTGGTCAACAATAGACGATCTGGCCGCCGACGATCAACACTCTTAATTAAACGAGAGTTTTATTGAGATTTGTGATTGTTGATCGAGTTTTAGAAGTTTTTCTTCTCAATTAGATATGTTGATTTGTTGATTAATTTATTTTGTTTTTGTTTGTTTTTTTTTTTTTTTTTGAATTTATTTTTGTTGTTTTTGATCTGATTTCATTTGACAGAACCAGAGTAAAATTTTACTCTAGTTCTATTGCTCTGTTTTTTGTTTGAGAGAATTAGAGTAAAATTTTACTCTGGTGTTAGAATAACAGTAAAATTTTACTGTCAAGAGGTGGTCATTGCAACACTTCAGCTGCCACAAACACTGTCTTCGCTTTTTTACTTTTGTGTAGAGTAACATTTTACTTTTAGATTCAGAGTCCAACATTTTACTCGTTTTTCAGAGTAAAATTTTACTTTTATACAGAGTAAAATTTTACTTTTGTGCAGAGTTTAACATTTTACTAGTTTTTCAGAGTAAAATTGTACTTTTAGTTTCAGAGTGTAATATTTTACTCTTATTCAGAGTAAAATTTTATTTTTATACAGAGTAAAATTTTACTTTTAAATTCAGGGCGTAACATTTTACTCTTAGATTCAGAGTGTAACATGTTATTCTTATTTTAGAGTAAAATTTTACTTTTACATTCATGTCTCAAATTGTGTTGGTGACACATTGTATGAGTTGTCAATCTTTGGCAAACCTAATAACAAAAATTAACTCTAAAATATAGTATAATGTTATACGAAACCACAGTAAAATTTTATCAACACAAATTGACTCTTGGACTTGTGGTGACAGTAAAATTTTACTTTGATAGTGATAGTAAAATTTTACTTTGATAGTGACAGTAAAATTTTACTTTGATTGATAGTAAATTTTTACTGTTAATT
>JAXFYN010001039.1:32143-60595 GCA_036172215.1 Camellia granthamiana
TCTCAAATTTGGGTTTTGAAAAGTAAGAGAGAGAAAAAGAGTTGAAAAAGTGATCCAAAAAGTCGAACTTCGGACTGATATGCTGCACTCCCCGCTCGAGCGTGGAAACCCCTGCTCGAGCGTCAGACACAGACTCACGCTCGAGCGTCAAAACTCCCGCTCGAGCATCGGATGCACACTCACAGAAGTTTTGCAGGCGATGGTCCCCCGCTCGAGCGTCAAACTCCCCGCTCGAGCGGAGGAACAAAATCAAAGGGTCACGCTCGAGCGTACGAAGACCTGCAGAGAAAAATACTGGGAGATGGAAATTCACGCTCGAGCGTCAAAACACCCGCTCGAGTGGAGAAACAACAACAAAGGGCCCGCTCGAGCATCAAAAGCCCTGCTCGAGCGTGAAGGCCAAATTCTGGGCATCAACTTTTGGCTTCAAATCACAACCCACATGTTTCAAACCTGCCCAACACAACCCAAGGCTCAACTACAAAGAGTAAAGGATGGAAATGAGAATGAGACAACAACACATCCACGAAACCGAGTCCGGAATACAATAAATAAAGAGAGGAAAAACCAGGATCGCTATACAAACATACCAACACGGTCTGATGAATTAACAATAATCGCATCATACTTTCCTTCAGGTACATTATGTGAAAATTCAACAGTTGCCACAATAATGAAAGGAAGATCAACATGAAAGTCTAGCTATATAATCAGCTGTACAATTAAAGGCGTTAATTACATAAAATTAGTAATAACCTAGATTAATGGATCCATATAAAATGGGTAATAAGATTTCAGATGCACATATTCACAAAACTACATGTAAAAAATAATCGAAGAGAGATTATATTTTTTTCACCATAACAATCATGTGTAGTTAGACATTTAACTTCAAATGTATCTCTAAGTACATATGCCTATTAAAGTTCAACTAGAATAAAAGAAAAGAAAAAAAGAAGCTGCTATGGATTCAAAAGGTTCTTCACACTTAATTGCATTATAATTTCAATAATCTAAGTATGCCTGTATGTCATTTGAAATTAAATTTGAATAAAAATAGAAACAATAAACTCATCATGAACTATGGAACCCATGATTTATGAAAATTACAGTTTTGAGGGATTGAATTGAACAAAGGGGAAGATGAGTTATCGTCTCCTGATAGACACATTCATCTTTCTCAGTCAACTGAACAATGCCATCAAGCACAAGAACTTTCCCATATGGTGAGGATTGCAAATAAAAGAACCAGTATCAGTAGGAAATTCATAAATAAGACAATAAATGGCAGAAAAACAGAAAGAAAGTCATCACTGCAAAGATAGTCTACTACTAGGAGATGAAAATGCTGAACCTCAAAAACTAGGATTTCTTGGTACTCTGATATATCCTTGTACAAAATCTTCTCTACTTTCATTCGGTGTGCTTCTCCTACAAGTGAAAACTCAAACTGACTTAAACCATGGCCGTCGAATAATAAATCCGGAAAAACACTGACAATAAAAAGGGACAATTTTAATTTTATTTTTATTTTTCTTCATTTAGAAGGAACACCAAAACACTCCACTCAAGCCCTTTAATATAAGCATAGGTAACAATCAAAATTTCAATTACAATTTATCATATTGCAAGCATGCCTTACATTACATCTAATAAAAAAGTACATTCCAGCATGACTCTTTGCCCTCAAGGATATATTGATGAATGAATTATAAGTTTTCTGGCCTCTAATATGTTCCAAAGCTAAAATGATTTATATATGTCAGATAAAAAAATGCAACAAAAATAACATATACCTGGCCACATTGGGTTATTGAAATAAGTTCGCTTGCTAGCTTTACCTGTAAAAATCGAACAAAGAAGAAAAGGAGTCAACAAACACCACCCTTCGACTATCATCAAGCAAATTAAAAAAAACTGTACTACAAGGAAAATAAGGATGTTGGAAAAAATGTCCAACGGAAAAAACAGAAGCAAAGAAGTATAAAAAATAATGACTAGAGCATGATTCAGGTTCGGAGAACCATCCAGAAACAACTGTTGAATGGCATTTAGCCTCAAGCTTAGTGTTTGAAGCCCTAGACATCAAGCAACAGGAAGGGATAATAGCCTTATCCAAATCATTCACGTTGTCATTCGCCTTCCTATCCATAATCTTTTGGCATTCCAAATCTTTTTCTGCGCCGTCCTCCATATATTATCTTTTCTGTATTCAAATTGATAAAACAGAACTTAAGAAACCAAAAGGGCAAATTTGTAAAGTTGGTTTTAAGGCTAAAGATTACATATAGCCAAACCATGTATATCTACCAGATATGCTAAGAAGGCATAAAAATTTCACAAGTTGAGACACAGATGTGAGACAAAGTGATACCACTTTGTGAAAATCCTCTTTGCACTTAGGCTTTCTCAATATCTATTGGTTGGATTTCCTCTCTCTCTCTCTCTCTCTCTCTCTCCTCTCTCTCTCACACACACACACACACACACACACACACACACACACAAACACACATACAAACCCCAATAAATTTGGTTTCAAGAATGCTTGAATTATGTGTGTGATTCTTAATTTGAGACTAGATGTTATGCAGGTGCTTTTGTTCAATTCTAGGTCTGGTGCTTCATGGTGAATTCTTGCCAGGATTTTTATTTTGAAGGTAGATTCATTTGCTGGTATTGTCAATCATGCATCACTTTGGAGTACTATTTGGCATTTGGGAAGAAAAAACGGAAAGATCAATCACGAGTTCAACAATCACTACACTAATTAATTTAATGAAAATAGACGAAACTAATTGATGAAGTTATGAAACAATCATGTAGTTAACACTACACTAAGATCAATCATGAGTTCAGCAACATGCACAAGATGACAACATTGTAATCCTAAAAATTAATAAAAAGCTTCATCGAATCTTCAAGTAGATTATATATGACTTACATAATAATAGATGGATATCTAGTGGGTTGGATACTGAAGAAGGGATGAGGTGGCATCTGTAGCCAAAATAGGAGAAAGAAAATAGCAAGTGAGAATTAATGTTATGTTGTTGTTATCTTTGAATGAATATACATATACTATGACATATAATAAATACTCAAATTCTTCCCATTTCCATTCTAATCATTCAAAAAATAAAATAAAATAACATAAAGGAAAATCAATTTATAAAAAATCCAACTCTTATTCAAAACAGGGAATTAATAACATCAAGACATATTGAAAAAATCTAAGGCAGCATGTAGGCAAACACATATACATGCATATTTTTTGTTCTGTTTTTTCTTTATAAATCTAGATTTTAACCTTTGAGTTTCGCTTGGTTACAATACTATAGCTCAAAGTCTCTTGTTCATTATCAACCTCCTCTTTTTACCTCTGCTATACCTAGCAGTTTCTTACACACAAACACAAACTTGACAAATAATTTGGTTCCTTGCTATTCCTTTCGAGATTGAGATGTCTTTACAGCAAGCCTATGAATTATTCCATTGAATTTTCTTGTTCATTTTTTACTTGTATATTATTTAGAGACAGACAAATGAGCATCTCTTTTTTCTTCTTCTTTAATTTTATTTATTTATTTATTTATTTATTTATTTTTTTGTGAATTCTCTACTCCTATTTATTACATTTTTGGACCTTCTTGGCTGAATGATTGACTCGTATAATAGAAAAATCTAGTAATAAGGAACAAAATTGTTTTCCATGCAAACTTGCTTTCCATTACTAACCATAGAAGAAACAAGTCAAAATAGATTGATCACAAAATAATCGCAGAGTAAAAAATAATCGAATTCAGATGTGTGTATATAAATATGAATGTCTATGTGAGAAGAATTGAAAATAGATAGAAACTTTTCAGATGAGAAACGAGAGAATTACAAATAATTGAAAACCAAGATTTCCTAAGTTAGATAGAGAGAGAAGCAGAGGTGATAGATTACATTAAACCTAAGAAATTATGAGTGACTATGCAATTAACTGATTCGATTCAATTCATTCAGTGATATCATTAAATAGAACATAGAGTGATGATTACCAGACGAAGCAAAGGAGCTTCGGGATCCGCAATGTGAGTTAAGGCTATGTCGAAGCTGAATAGATCCGACTTGGCTTGAAATCGGAGAGCAATGTCGAAAATTAGAGAGTTTCAAATTGCCAGAATGAGCAAAAATTTCGGTGGATTTGAAGGCGACGAAGGCCGATCCGGCAGCGGAATAAGCAGCCATGGAAGCTCCAGTGATTGAAGCGCGTGCACGCACGAGAGAGAGAGAGAGAGAGAGAGAGAGAGAGAGAGAGAAGAAGAAGAAGAAGAAGAAGAAAATCGCCACAAAGACAAAGAAACAATATTTATGAAGAAGAGAAACAAAGCAATGTGCTGTGATTGATTAATTTGCTTTGGAAGCTCCGAAGAGTGTGAGAATAGCGATGCGTACGAAGTGCTTCAACTATGGATAGTGAGATTCGAGTGAGAGAGAGTGGAGAGTCAAAAAAGAGAGTCGAACGAGGAGAGAGTCGAGCGAGAGAGAGATTTTGAGAGAGAGAGAGGGAGAATTCATACACCACCGTTGGAGACAAATTTGGGAAATAAGAGTGAAAAAGGGGAGATAGGTCAAGTTTTTAACAACACAACTGGGTGATTTATTTATTTTTTTAATGTAAAAAGTGATTTTTTGTAATAGCTAAACAATCCATCGCAAAAAAATAAACGCAAAAAGTCGTAATTCTGGTAGTTTCTAAAGAAGGGACAAGCCACACTAGGGGATAAAACTCCAACATGCTCACCCCACTAGCCTTCAAAGCTTGTCTCACTAAGCAATGCGCAGCTCCATTGGCTCCTCTTCAAACAAACCTTAGCTCAACGGCGATAAAGCTCTATAATTGGCGTTATCATCAGCCGAAAACATGGTTTTTGATTTATTTATTATCTATATATATAAGAAAAAAAGGTCTTTTAATGACAAGGTTTGTGGGAGCTCTAAACCCTCAAATTAAATTTTATGATTTTTTGATTTTTTTAAATAATAAAAAACATTCTATTGGTTAAACTCTTATTTAATCATAACAATAAAACTCTAATTATTCCATACATTACGATTTTTAAAAGAAAAGTATGCTCAATTATTTCAAAATTTAAATTTGTGTGCTACTATATATGGAAGCAATTCACTAAAACATAATTATTTTTTATTTTTAAAAAAGTCTATTGCTTAACTCTAATTTAACCATAACAATTAAACTCTAATTATTCCATAAATTATGGCTTCTAAAAGGAAAGTATGCTCAATTATTTTAAAATTTAACTTTGTGTGCCACTAATATGGAAGCAATTCACTAAAATCTAATTATAATCATTAAAAAAAAAAAGAAACCTTTAATTATTCCATAATTTATGATTTTTAAATATATATTATTCTATTTCAAGATTTAAAATTATGTGTCGGTAAATATGATAAACAATTCAACATAATCTAAATTTTTTTATTAAAAAAAAAAAAAATCAAATGGTCACATTATCTATGCTATAACTAATATATAGATCTTTTTCAAAATTTATAATAATGCTCCTTTCAAAATTCAATTTAATAAACTTTTAAAATTACATTTTTTTTTTATTTATCTTCAAACTCACATACTAAGTTTCTTGATTGATTTTTATTTATTATTAAAAAAAATTAAAAAAATCTATTGGGTAACATTTTCTCAACAATAAAAATATAACTATCTAATGATTTATGAAATTTGAAAAGAAAGTATACTAACCCATTTCAAAATTCAAAAGTTTGACATATTTATTTACAAAAAAAAAATCTAATTTTCTCATAATTTATGACTTTTAAAAAGAAAGAAGACTAAATCAATTTTAAAATTGTGTATCACAAATTATGAGAAACAATTCACATCTCCCATAAATCTTCTCTCTTGCACTTATTGGATTCAAGTCAGATAGAGTCGGTGTTCATCAAGTGTTGTAACTATTAGTAATGGAGCAATTGTGAATAATTCAATTGATAAATTTTTTCATTGTAAGTTTATGGCTTTTTATAAAGATCAATTTCTAATCTTTAGCGTCTCACATCCTTATTTCTATTATGCATCTAACAATTATGTTAATTTGTAAAAATTTATTGCATGCTTATTTAATCTAAGTGTATTTTATAAAACAAATCTCCAATATTTTCGGTTGAGGTTCAACGGCTTAAAATCTATATTTATCAAGTACATCAATATGGATGACAGAGGTTATTGAGAACATGTGCATATTTATTAACAAATTTTCATTATAAGTTTATTCTTCTTTTGGATGATGCATATGGTTATAATATTACTTATGCATTTACGTTTTGTAATTTCCATGATTTCATATTTCAAAATTTTTATAAGGTTTGCTTTTAATTTTAGGATTTTATAGTTGGTGCACTTTTTCTTAAATAATGTTATACTTATTAAATTTTTATATTATATTATATTATATTTTATTGTGTGACTAAGTTCATTTGGTTGTAATTTTAAATTATAATTTATTTGATATTTTTATAGCTTATTTAGCTAAAAAATAGAGGTTTTTTAAACTACAATTTGTAACTTCTTCTTTTTTTCTTTTTTCTTTTTTTAAACTTATTTGAAATCCTTAAATACATATGAATATAAGAATCTCATATCTTTCCTCTTAGTAATAACTTTTGAGGCATTAAGTATATTTACACAATAAAAATGTTATATAGAATATCAAAAGTTACATTGCACCAAATAAATTTACAATTTATTTTAAGTTAATAATTTAAAATTTTACTTATGATTTATAACCATTTTATGGGTCATGCCAAACATTAAACAAAATTTCAAAACACAAGGTGCATTTAGATTAGAGCCTAAGTTACATAAGCTTAATAGTGACCGTGAACATAGTGCATTAACATGTGGATAGTTTTCCTATAGCGATCCAGATTTTTCCCCAACCTTTATTGTGTTCCGGACTCGGGATCTGTGGTTGTGTGTTATTGTCTATATCTTATTTCCGTCCTCTAATCCTTTGTATTTGAGTTTTGGGACGTGATGGGTGAGCTTGGAACAGGTTGGTTGTGATTTAGTACAAGTGGTTGCTGCCCAGGTTTTGACCTCTTCGCTCGAGCGAGGCTTCTTGCGCTCGAGCAAGCCTTGGGTATTTGCTTCTTCGCTCGAGCAAGGCTTCTTGTGCTCTAGCGTACGTCTACGTCTCTGTAAGACCTAAAGGTTGGTATTCTTCGCTCGAGCAAGATTTCTTGCGCTCGAGCGTGCATCTACGTGGATGGCTGACCTGAAGCTTCGCATTGTGCGCTTGAGCAACGCTTCTTACACTCGAGCGAGGTCTTTCGTTGTTTCTGGTCGCTCGAGTGACAACTCCTTCGCTTGAGCAAGCCTCGCATATATCAGTTCGTAGCAGCGTGATTTTTATCACTTTTTCATCCCCTTTTCATTCCAAACCCTAAATCTGGCTGTCTCTCTCTCTAAACACACTCTCTCTCTCTCTCTACAAATACACCTTGTTCTTGGGTCTCTCTACCCTAGTCCCTTTGTTAAAAAGGTAGAGCATTGTGTGGGCTTCATTTTGATCCGAAGAAATTCAAGTTTGGAGCATCTTCAAGTTTCACTCTTCATCTCCTTTGAGTTTTTCCACTTGAGGTAGGGATCTTCTACACTTGTTTATGATTTTTAACCTAGGTATTTGTGTTATAAATATATGGTGAGTTTTGGGATGTTTGGAGAAAACCTAAGGTTAGGTTCAAACTTATGAAAGAGGGGTTTTTATGTGTTGTTGTATATTTGACCATGGGGTTGGAATATGAGGTGGTTGTGTTAAAATTGATGAATTTGATCTTTGGGTTAGTATTTGGAATAATGGGGAAATTTGCCCTAATATGAGCTAAATAATTAGTTGGTATAAATAATGGAATTGGTGTTGGAAATATGAAATTGGGAAGTCGTGTGAATGAGTGTTGTAGTTAGATTTGTTAAATCACTCACCTATGGAAATTTGATAAATTATCTATTTAAAAGATTGTATATCTGTTTAGAAATATCTATTTTGGGCTATCGGTGGAGGATAGCCGTGATTGTTGTAGAAACTGCTTGTGGATTAGGTGAATTGAAACCTGTCGTTTAAATTTACCTCATTGGATAAGATGGTATGATTGAGATGTTGGATATGTGTCATTGATAGTCATTGTATATGACGATGCTTTTAATACATTGCATATGTACCATTTGTTTGGGAGGAGATAGGAGATGGACTCCATTTGTAATTAAGTTGGTCGGAGTGTCCAGGGTGAAAGTCCCGAAATCTTGTGCATATATGGGTGCCAGTTCCCTCGGATGAAAATTCCGTAAAATGGCAACGTTGAAGTGCTTGTGTATACATATATGGATGCCGATTCCCTCGGATGAAAATCCCGTAAAATGGCAAAATTGAAGTGTTTGAATAATAGTTGCATTGAATTGTGAATCATTGAGTTGTAACCTCATTTTGGGATTGTTTAGATAACAATGACTTGTCTCACGAATTGGCTCGAAATTTACTAGATTAATATGAATTGAATAGATGGAAATGGAATTGAGATATGGGTATTAGTAATGAATGAATATGGACAAAATGTGAGTTGGTTATGAATGTGGAACATTTACTTGGCACTTATATCTTAGTTAAACTTCATATATTGTGTTAGGATGTTTCTACTAGGCTTTGGCTCTGTAGACACCCCATTTTTGACCGCCCTTAAGACTTGGGCATTACTGATGGTTTGCTCGGTGTTGAAAGATGTGCAGGGCACAGGTCCGGTTTCTTCAGCAAGGAGAGGGGCAAGTCTTTCAAAACACTTTGTTTAGAGGTTTGGAATTGAAGAAAAGAGGAGAAGAGGGAAGAAAACAGGTTGAAGAAGAAGATCGGCAAAGATCTGGGTAGAAGGGAGTCGAGCAGCCCTCGCTGAATCAGGCCTATTCAATTGCATACTTGGAGTTGAGCTATGAGACCACCACCATTGGAAAGAAGACTTCCGGGGCTTCATTTTTCATTCAAGAATCTCCTAGAGCCAAGTCAGGGTGCAGGAGATATGATTGGTTGAAGCTGGGCATCATCCCGGTTGGATCGAGTCTGCGCGACTTCACGGAAAAGGGCATAACTTTTTGCATAGAAGGAATTTTGATGCAAGGTTTGTGCCATTAGAAAGCTAACTTCCGGGGCTTCGATTTGCATACCCACCGGCACTTTTTTGACCTCAGAATCATCTATCGGCACTATATTTTGCCGACCGGCAATATATAGTGCCGACCGGCACTTTATTTTGGCCGATGATCAAATTTTCTGGCCGGTTTGCACCCTTTGCACCCTCCAAGCCTGGTGCATACCAGCTGTGCCAGTTGGGATGCACATAACCAGATCCACGTGCATACATGTGCCTATTTTGCACCCTTTAACCACCTTTTGGCCCCTTTTGTGCACCCTTTGCTCAAGGCTTCTTGAGGAAGCTTTGACCCCTTGTCTTGGCTTCCTCAAGAAACCTACCAGCTGTCCAAGCTTGTTGAATAAGCCTTGCACCCTTTGCCCCTTTGATTTAGCTTCTTAGAGAAGCTTGGAGCTTGGTCCTTTGTCTATATAAGAGAGCCTTCCTCCTCTATTGTAGTGGTTGGATGTTTGGAACAAAAAACTAGAGATATAGATACATATCTGATATAGATACATATATCCCTCCATCTCTCACTATATCTCTCTCATTCAACCTCCAAACACCCTTGTTCTTGGGCCATTCCTTCACCAACCCATAGCACAACACCACCACTTCCATTTCCAGAATTTGGGAGGTCATTTGTAGGGCTTAGGAGCACCAAAACTTGGTCCAAGAGGTGCTGGTTTGTTGGTCTACAAGGGTAAGCACACTTTTCCCCAAAACTAGCATTTTCTTGGTTCATATCTAAGCCATAGTTGCATGTATTTTTGAGCTTCGATGTAAACTACAAAGAGGCTTATTTTGAGCCTTTCTTCAACATTGAAGAAGGGCTCAACACTGTTGGGGACCTCCATGTATGACTTGCTTCATTACCCCTCTTTGGTCCTTTTTTTTGCATGTTTGTTTAGCTTATCTTTCTTCTGTTTTTCGGCCATTATCAGAACTGAGAGTGGCCATATTTTGATCCCCTTGTCATGTTTCATTAAGGGTCTTTTTCTGTTCGGGCTTTGCATCTTACACTTGCTTTGTAATGCTCTACTTTGTCTAGAAATGTGTCATGGGTTTAGCCTTGTATATCCTCATGTTTTGACTTGACTTATTGAAGCTTTTGGCCATGATTTGTCTTGTTTTAGGTCTGTTGGCCACTGGTTTTACCATTTTTGGCATTCTTAATGTAGTTGCTTTGCATTGTTGCTTGTAAGCCTTGAGGATGTGATCCATGTATATGCGTTGGATAGGTTATTTAGATGATTTGGAATCATTTAATATGTTATTTCAGTCCCTATACCAGGTTTATATGTCTCCATTTGTCATGCCTTTCATGCTTTGAAGTATTGGTCTCTTATGCTTTAAAAAGGGTGTTGTGCATGCTTGCATGTTTAGAGCATTTTGGGGCTGTCATGCCAAGGTTTTTGGGTGTATTTATGCATGATGGAACTCTGTTTTTGCTTACATAATTCACGTCATGAGTGGTCTTGGTAATGATGGAGGAGTGTTCCCTTTTGGTGCCCTAGACTTGGCCCCATTTGGTTTGCACGTTGGCATGTACATTGGTCACAATCTTGGGTGTTTTGCCACTGTTTTGGGTTGGTTTGAGGGCTGCCCCATTGTAGTTAAATCCACCATTGCATGCTTGCCTCATGTTTGTTGCTTAATTGATTCATTAAGTGTTGCTACATGTTAGTCCTATCGCCTAAATTGCCCATGTTTGTATTGCATTTGCACCTTGCATGTTGCATTACATTTGGCATGTTGGCATTTTAGTATTAGGTTGCATCATGGAGCCATGTTTGCATAACATGCGTTGCATTACTTGGTTTGGGGTGTCAAACCAAGTGTAAGGGTTGAGATGAGTTCATACTACAAGTGATGCAACTTGTCTCAACTCATGGTCGCTAAGGCCCTTGATCTTGACATGATAGGGACTTAGTTCTCATTTGTGTGTTGCATGCATATTGACATTGAAATGCAATCTTGGTTCCTTAGGCTATCATGCACCAAGATGCATAATTGATGGCCCAAGAATCAAGGGTCATGCTCCCTTGAGTCCCAAACATGATAGGGAAGCATTGGCCATGCTTACATATGCCTAAAAATTCATGCCATGCACTGCTTGTCTGCTGCTGCTGTCAAAACTGTCTCCTGCAGGAATTTTGTGCCGACCGGCATTATATAGTGCCAACCGGCACTATATGGGTGGCCAATAACATCATTGACAGCCGGTGACTATTGTACACGGCCGGTGGCCATCCCTCCCAGCCGATGATGTTCTGCAATGCTCGTAGAAGGTTCTCTGGGACTTTGACAGTTTTCAGAGAAGAAAAGGCAGTAAAACAGAGGCAACAGTGGCATGGTGCGGACTTTCCAGGCGAGTCGGATTCGAGCATGCATCATTCGCATATCCCGAGGCAGGGCCGAGGCCCCCTTCTTTTTACATTTGATTTAATTTGATAATTAGAAATTTCTGTAATAATTAATTTATTCTGTATTTGGACTGTATTATTTTGGGACTGTATTATTCTTTTGGTCCCTCTGTGTGAGGGCATATTTGTAATAAGTGTGGGTGAGTGTGTGTATGTCTTCCAACCCCCATTTCTTTCTTCCCTTTTATTTAGTTGCTTTGATGGTTAGTATTAGGGCACGTTTATTTTAGCATACCTTATGCAACGCATGCGTGCATCCATACATTTGTTACACATGCATCGGGCTCGGCACATCATACAAACTGCATTGTATTTCAATTCCAAATTGAATACGTGTTATTTGTAGCATTCCACGTGTCATGTTTAGGATAGCCGAGCCTGTCTAGATTGCATCTTTGCATGTGTTGCATTAGCCACTTAACATGAACTAGGATCATGCATATGATTACTAACTGGTTTCTGTTTTGGCTCGGAGTACTAGGTGAGCTTTTATGCTTTAGCATATCACATGTGTGTGATTGTTGCCATGATAGCATGATTACCATGAGGCTAGCTGCTTATGTGATATAACTGCTTGAATGCCTGTGGATGGAGGTTGAATTACCTAAATTGGGACAATGCATTAAAAACTGTGAGTTTTAAGCCCACTAGTTAGTGGCAAAACCATCTTTTCTAAAGCCCACTTGAGGGTGGCAAAACCTGCATTTTAGCCTACTTGCGAGTAGCAAACCGTTTTCAAAACAAACATGTAGTGTTTTGTTCCAACTTAGGCGATTTGGTCTATACTTGTTTGCTGTGCGCATAACATAGTAATTCTAGGCTAATAATTGGAATAAGAACGCATAACGTTTTCAAAAACGGATATCACGGTTAGTAGAGGCCGGTCTTCGAACCGGGCAAAAGGGGGTGCTCATAGCTGACCTTCCCCGATCGTACCCAAGCTCCCGAGCCAAGACCACTTTGGTGATAACGGACATATGGCCTTCGGCACCGAGTCAGGGTTTCCTAAATTTCCCATTTTAAAATATTTAGGTGGCGACTCTGTAATCTGGCAAAGCAGTCCATGTTTGGCACTACTTTTCAAAAATCTGTTTTCTCAAACGATTTGCCGGATTTGGACTCTTTGGTTCAGATTTAGAACCGTGACAACAAAAGGGAGTCCGAGCTGTAGCATGAAGCCCAAGGGCGCGTCTACAGTTTCTGGCGACTCTGCTGGGGACTTTAGAGAGCTTGACTCGAACTTGTGATATCACTACTACAAAAATAGTTAAAGATCACACTTTGACCAAAAAAAAGATCTCACTTTTATTGAAAGTGTGATAAAAAAAATTAGATTGATATTTTAATCACACTTAATTTGATTGAGTGTGATAATATTTATTTTTTATATCACTTTTCAATTAAGTGTGATTATATATATATTTTTTAATCACACATTCTAATTAAAAGTGTGATTATATATACACTACTACTTTTTAATCACACTTTTTAAACAAGTGTAATTATATATATATTTTTTAATCACACATTCTAATTAAAGTGTGATTGTTTATATATTTTTTAATCACACATTTTAATTAAAGTGTGATTATATATACACTGCTACTTTTTAATCACACTTTTTAAGTAAGTGTGATTATATATAAATTTTTTAATCACACATTCTAATTAAAGTGTGATTGTTTATATATTTTTTAATCACACCTTTTTAATTAAAGTGTGATTGTATATACACTACTACTTTTTAATCACACTTTTTAAGTAATTGTGATTATATATATTTTTTAATCACACCTTTTTAATTAAAGTGTGATTATATATACAATACTACTTTTTAATCACACTTTTTAAGTAAGTGTGATTATATATATATTTTTTAATCACACATTCTAATTAAAGTGTGATTATTTATATATTTTTTAATCACACCTTCTAATTAAAATGTGATTATATCACTACTACAAAAACAGTTAAATATCACACTTTGATAAATGAAAATATCTCACTTTTATTAGAAGTGTGATAAAAAAATTAGATTGATATTTTAATTACACTATTTAATTGAGGGTGATCATATTTATTTTTTATGTCACTTTTTAATTAAGTGTGATTATATATATATATTTTAACCACACCTTTTAATTAAATGTGATTATATATATATATATTTATTTTTTTAATTAAGTGTGATTATACACTACAATAAAAGTTGGCTTATGAGACGGAACTTTTTGCGACGGCACATTTGCCGTCGCAAACACATGTGACCTTTTGAGATGGCACAACTTGCCATCGCAACAAATGTGCCTTTTTGAGACGGCACAGCTTGCCGTTGCAAAAAAAATGTGACTTTTTGAGACGGTATAACTTGCCGTCACGAAAAATGTGACCTTTTGAGACGACACAATTTGCCGTCGCAAAAAATATGACTTTTTGAGACGACACAACTTGCCGTGGCAAAAAAATGTGCCTTTTTGAGACGGCACAGTTTGTCGTCGCAAAAAAAAAAATTAATAATAATAATAATTTTTTTTCATTAAAATAGAAATAAAACAAATAAATTTTCAATCTATAACTAAAAAAAAAAATGATTTTTTTTCAAAAAAAAATTCATTAACTACAAAAGAAAAATATTTTAACAAAAAATAATATTTTTGGCTACGACAACCCCCGTTGCAAAAAAAAAAAAAAAAAAAAAAAGGTTAAACCACGTTTTGTTGTTTAAATTTCATTTGTGACCCTTTTTTTTTTTTCATTCCCGCTATGTTTCCCTCCCCCCCCCTTTTTTTTTCATTCCCCTCATTTTTTTTTCCATTCCCGTTCTGTAACCCCCCCAACCCAAACAAAAAATCCTCAATCTCAAACCACCCCGTCCAAAACTAAAAATCCCTAATCTCTTCTTACCCCCCTCTCTGTCTTTTTTCCTCCATTTTTCATCTTCCTCTCTCTCTTCTCTTTCTCTCTTTCACTCATCACTCTTCTCTGTCTGTCTGTCTGTCTGTCTGTTTGTCTATCTGTCTCTCTTTCTCTCTGTGTGTCTCTCACTCATCTATCTCTTCTCTCATTTCTTTTCTCTCTGTCTCTTTCGTTCATCTCTCTTCTCTCTATTTCTCTCGTTCATCTCTATTTTCTCTCTCTCTTTTTCTGTCTCTCACTCTCTATCTTTTTCTCTCTTTGTCTCCCTCTCTATTCTCTTTCTCTCTCTAACTCATCACTCTTTTCTGTCTGTCTGTCTCTGTCTCTGTCTCTCTCTCTTTCTCTCTTTGTCTCTCGCTCATCTCTCTTCTCTCTATCTCTCTCATCTGTCTTCTCTCTCTGCCTCTCTCACTTATCTCTCTTCTCTTTATCTCTCTCTCGCTCATTTCTTTTCTCTCTATCTCTCTCATCTCTCTTCTCTCTATGTCTCTCTTGCTCATTTCTATATATCTCTCTCGTTCATTTTTATTCTCTCTCTATGTCTTTCTCTCGTTCATCTCTTTTTGTTCTCTTTCTCTGTCTTTTTGTCTATCTCTCGCTTATCTCTTGTTTTTCTCTCTTTTTCTGTCTGTTTGTCTGTCTGTCTATCTCTCTCTTTCTCTCTTTGTCTCTCTGTCTCTCACTCTTTTTTCACAATTTTACTATTTTCTCTCTGTTTTTCTCTCTATCTGCCTGTCTATTTGTCTCCCTTTCATTGTGTTCGCCTTGCTTACTCCCCTCTCCCTTCTTCTCTATTTACCAAGCTATCTTTCGATTTATCGAGACATTACAAGAAAATGCACTTTTGGTGACCACTTTGTCTTTCTATCGCTCATCACTTTGTCTCTGTCTCTGTCTTTCTTCTCTATCTGTCTCTCACTCATTTATCTCTCACCACCCATCTCATCTACTACCTTCACCACTACTGCAAATGGCATTCCACTACCACAACTATTACCACTGTTGCCATTCCGCCTCTACGACTATTATTACTACCACCATCACCACCACTCCACTACCACCATTACTACTACCATTACCTCTCATCCAGCACCGCTACTCTATCTCCTCTACCACTACCACAACTTCACCACTAATCTCATTCGCTATCACCACCACCACCACTATCACCTCTTATCCACCACCTTCACCACTACTGCCGTTCCCTATCCTCTACCACAAAAAAATTAGTTCCTGATTTTTAGTAACCCCCAATCTCCCCCTCCCTCGGCCCGCCCTTTTTTTTCCAGTCCCGTTCGAGTTACCAAAACCCCCCAATCCTGTCTTTTTGTCTCTGTCTCTCTTCTCTTTCTCTCTTTCACTCATCACTCTTCTCTATCTGTTTATCTCTCTCTTTCTCTCTATGTCTCTGTCTCTCTTCTCTTTCTCTCTCTCTCTCACTCATCACTCTTCTCTGTCTGTCTCTCTGTCTCTCTCTTTCTCTTTGTGTCTCTCGTCCATCTCTCTTCTCTCTATCTCTCTATGTCGTTCTCTCGTTTATATCTTTTCGCTCTTTGTCTCTATTTTTCTTTGTCTATCTCTTTTCACCTATTTTTTCATCTTCCTCTCTCTCTTCTCTTTCTTTCTATTACTCATCACTCTTCTCTCTCTGTCTGTCTGTTTATCAGTCTCTCTTTCCCTCTCTCTCTCTGTGTCTCTCACTCATCTATCTCTTCTCTCGTATATTTTCTCTCTCTATCTCTTTCACTCATCTCTCTTCTCTCTATCTCTCTCACTCATCTCTCTTCTCTCTGTCTCTCTCGCTCATCTTTTTTCTCTCTCTATTTCTCTCTTTTTCTATGTCTTTCTCTTGATCATCTCTTTCCGCTCCCTTTATCTCTCTTTATCTATCTCTCACTCATCTCTTATTTCTCTCTCTTTTTCTGTCTGTCTGTCTCTATCTCTTTCTCTCTTTGTCTCTCTATATCTCTTTCTCTCTCTGTCTCTATTACCTCTTTTCCAATACAACCACTCCATCTCCTCTACCACTACCACAACTTCACCACTAATCTCTTTTGCCATCACCACCACCACTACCACCATCATCACCTCTTATCCACCACCTTTACTACTATTGTCGCTCCCTCTTCTCTACCACAAAAAATTAGCTCTTGATTTTTAACAACAAAAAAAAAAGGGTCACAAAAAAATATTTTTTATTGACCATAAAAATTAACTTTATTTTAACAAAAAATTTTTTTTATTAAAATATTACCTCTACTTCTACAAAATAAAAAAAAAATTCATTAAAATAAAAATAAAACAACTTTCCCTCTTTTTTCACAGACTCACTGGACGGCCCGCCCAAACTTTCCCCCCTTTTTTTCCCTCTGCCTTTCCCCTCCTTTTTTTCATTTCCTATCAGGTTTGTAGAGCCCCTAATTTCACAACACTGTTTCAAAACAGTGAGCAAACCTTAATCTGAGTGAGAGAAGATAGAGGGTTTGAAGACAGACTGGGGTTGAAGGGGAAGGGTTTCAATCGACGGCGAGACTGGTTCAGCAGCGGCGAGACTAGTTCGGCGGCGAGACGGTACGCTTCTTTTGACTCTTCTTTCGACTCTCTCATTCCAGTCGGTTCCTCTATCGACTGGGTTGAAATGGTTCCTCTATATCTCTATGTTGCCCCCACCGCCATAGCCATGGCAGCTTATTAGTGGTGGTGGTTGTTTTCTGCGAGCATCGGTAATGTCGTAGACGCGGCAGCAAGAGGACTCCAAGGGTCGTTCGCCATAGCCATACAAACTCCAGCCTTCACTTTATAATAGTATAGATGATTTTGTCTTAGAAGATACATTGTTTAAACTGAAAAATATGTTTTGAATCCACCACTCTTTTTGGTATGTTTGCTACTTGACCTCATTTTGCTATTGAATTGTTTGGTCATTTGCATTTTTGAAGTTTTTGGAGAAAAAAAAAATGGTAGAAGTAGAGTTAGAAAACATCTATCATTTTCATATTGTTTTTAGTTTGACACAATTTTGAAAAATTTACAAAACGAGAAATTTTTTTTAAATTTTTTTAGGTCTTTATTAATTTCCCACATTTTGTACGCTTTTTTGAAATTTTTTTAGGTCTTTATTAATTTCCAAAACACCTTTAGGTGAAGAAATTGATAGGTCCTCAATAAAGATATCATGAGAAAATATAGAGTAATTTATCCTTATGACATTGATATAAGATTGTATGTTAGTTGAATTGTAAGTTATTCAAATTTGATTTGAATACTTAACTAGTTTCAAAATATGTTTGAGGGTGGTTTGTTTACCTTTCTAGTTGAACTCAAACGAGCTTTTCTAGATGCTTTTGAGAATGTTTGAACATGAAAAGCAAAAGTTGCAAGCTGTTATACAGACCACTAAGCATTCATTTCCACTCACAAATTCAGCTGCTTGCTGCATTTTCTCCACTGATGTATTGTGTAGAAGGTCTGGCTTTGATAGTTGGCAGGGCACTATTCCTATAATTGACAACACAAGTGTTTTCTTGGATATGGAGCTACTTCAAGAGCTATCACAGATTGTTTTGGTTGATGCAGAAGAATTGCAACTGGTATGATCACTTATTCCCATTTATTCGTTGATTTGTCTAGTTGCGCTGAAATCATCTAATACATCTCTGCTCACAATTTTCTTGAGTAAGCTGTAATAGCAATGTGTACTCAGTGTATGATTTCTTAACTTGATGGTTTTCCTAGAGTAGACATGTGCTTTGCCTCAAACTATATGTGGTTACTTTGCGGATGGTACTGGTTTACTTTTGGAGGAAAATGGTATTACATTTTTAATTCAAATTTGTTTCAGTACCTGATCTTTTTTCTAATGTAGAGGTTTTTAAATTTTGGTTTTTGAAAAGTTTTATATGCTTCCCAGGTGAATATGATGTAATATTTTTGTAACTTGCTAATTTGTTTGGCTAGAATTGCAAAAAAGGGGAAAAGAAATCTAAGATAAATATTGTTTGCACTGCACTTTTTGATACATTACAATTACATGCTGATCATGAGATGTCAAAGGTAGTTGGGTGAGAGGTCACAGCTGAATAAGCCTTGATACATTGTTATGGAATGTTTGAAATGTGCTGTCAAAACATCCAAAATCATGGAATTTCTTTGAATTATGGACATGTCCATGAGCTATTGGACAAGCTTCTAGGACTAGGAGTGTATTTGAATTCAAGTGGTGTTATCCAAACATGTCTGACTGACATTGCAGACAGAACTTTCATAGAAGTGTATATGTACTGCTTGCTAATGAGTGACATTGATTTTCTTTTGACTTTGCTATTTTATTATTCATCCTAAGCAAGGAAGTGACTAAAATGCAAGGAGTTTTGGGTTGGATTATTAAGGTAATAGAGGATGATGATACCCAAGTGAATAGTGATAAACATGTGTTAATATGTCTTCATTTATTCTATATAATATACATAGCTAAACCCTGGTGACCTTGTGATTTGAAGGCAAAGAAAGACCAATTAATCTTGGTATTGTACTGCGATGTGACATCTTCTAATAGAACTCTCCAGCGTGGATTTGATCTTGGCTGATCTCAAAGCCTTGGAAGCATATGCTAGCTACTTTTACTATCTGTCTAAGTTGTGGACTAAGCCACTTCCCGAGGTCTATGATTCGAATCTCAGGGGTCAAAAAGGTTTCTAGGTCAAGCATGGATAGGAATATAGATGGAGATGTTACACAATACAATTTTGGGTTGGTGCTAAAAGAAACAATACTAAATCTGGGACCCACCTTTATCAAAGGTAAAATGGAACTTAATTGAAATAAACTCAGACACAAATTTTCATTTTCCTGCACTGAGGAGATTACAAAGTTCTAGTTTCATACTTGCCTTTTCTTGTTAATGCAGTTGGTCAGTCCCTTTCCACAAGGCCAGATATCATTGGTTCTGAAATTTCAAAGGTGAGACGAAGGACTATTCTCCCTTATTTTGCATTAGAGTTTCTTTATTTCTTTATTTCTTTCTTTCTTCTTATTGTTTTTATAACTACAAGTTTAAGATCATGGTGATGAACAAATTTTAATTTGCTTTTCTTTCTCTTCCTTGCTTCTGTTATATCTGACTAAATCTTAATAGTACTTTTTTTTCCCTATTAAACTTGATAGTGATTTATCTGGTAGATTAATAATGAGGAAAAATCTTTAGTGTTATTTTTTTCTTTTTTTTGGGTGAATATGTTATTTTTATTGTAACGATGTGAAAAAGTTTGTTAGGTTGGGTGTGGGAACTGTCCTATGGAGTGTTAAACATATTAGTAATTGTACTGTTGGAGTAACCTGGCAGTGTTCACGTGTGTGGGTAGGTTAGTTCATATAGTATGGCATAACTATGACAATAAGTTTTATGGATGCCTCATGGATACAAAAGTTTGTGTCTCATACCCCTTTAACTGTAATCTGGAGTCCTTATTTTTTATTTTTTTTTATAATTATTCAATCTAATTAGTCCTTGTCAAATCACATACTGGTAGATCATACCTTCCCCTTTTTTTTTCTTTCCTTTTTTGGTTTTAGTTATGATTGCACATTGCAGGCATTGTCTGAGCTGCATGAACAAATCCCTCCTTTTCCCAGGACGATGGCAATGAAGATCATTGAGGAAGAATTAGGTTCCCCTATAGAAACATATTTTAGCCACATCTCAGAGGAACCTGTCGCTGCAGCTTCATTTGGTCAGGTGGCTTTTATTTGTGGATTGGTAAACTTATATTTTCTTTGAAAACATTCTGATGTGGAAGTTGTAAACTTATACTCTTCTTCTTAACATACCAGGTTTACAGGGGGCGTACAATTGATGGTTTTGATGTCGCGGTGAAAGTTCAACGTCCTAATTTGCGACATGTGGTAGTTCGAGATATTTATATCCTGTGCCTTGGGGTTTGTATCAACCTTTAGCTGTCCCATATTTTACATATTGAAGCAGTAAATTCTTAACTAGTTTAGGAATCAATTGTTTCAGCTGGGGCTGCTGCAAAAGATGGCAAAAAGGAAAAGTGATCCTCGCCTTTATGCTGATGAGCTTGGCAAAGGCTTAGTTGGGGAGTTGGATTACACTTTAGAGGCTGCAAATGCTTCAGAGTTTATGGTACTCTTTTTGTTTTTAAGTTGGATTTAGTTGCTTTTATTAAGTTATCTATTAACTCCTTATGGTACTCTTTTTGTTTTTCAGTTGGATTTAGTTGCTTTTATTAAGTTATCTATTAACTCCTTATGACGGGTCACTAGGATTATTTCCTAAAGGCTCAACACTCTTATCATGATGGAGGTAGAGGGACATAACTGTGGAATTTCATGGGAGTTTGAAATCACATATATTGAGTAACAAAAGGGTAGAAAATTAAAATATTGCACATTTATGATGAAGAGGACAATATTCTATTTCATGACCATGCCTTTTCTATTGCAAGTTCAATTCCAATTGTTGTTTTAAAGTGCCTGAACTTTTGTAACTTAATTTCTTGAAATGTAAACATTCCAATATGAATTTTGTGTGGAAAAATCTGAAAATTTTAGGCCATTTTCTGTAAATGTTTTGGGAAATCAGCTTTTAGTTTATTGATACCAAATTTGTGGCATTCTTGTTGTGGCACACTGAGGGAAGCTCTCCTTGCTTAAAGGTTATGGCTCCAGAGTCCCGACTTAACTGTTTTTCTCTGTGTCTACAGCAAGCTCATGCTTCCTTTCCATTTATTCGTGTTCCAAAAGTTCTTCAGCATTTAAGTCGAAGGAGAGTTTTGACTATGGAGTGGATGGTTGGTGATAGTCCAAGAGATTTAATTGACATAGCTGCTACAGAGTCTATTGATCATAGAGTCTATCAGCATTATAGTTGCACGTTGTATTTGATAATTTGATTAATGAAATCAATGTTGGTGCAGCCAAAACACGGTGGATTCATAGGAATCGTGGCGTGTGCATTCATTTACGAGCCATTGATAGACAATGAATTTGATAAAGAAGCTGCAAGTAGGGCCTTGGCTTTCGATTTGGCCTGGTAAGATTTGGCTAAGATGAATATCAATTTTCATTAGTGGTCCTTTTTTTCTTCCCCATATGACAAGCTATCTGAGAGACTTGAATATTTGTGTCAGGTTGCAACATCATTGAACTCCAATGAATGTTTCTTTCTGCAATCTGGATCTTCATTATTTACTTGGCATGGAAATCAAAGTACCTTTGAGCAGCAGCAGTTGGCTGCAAAGGTTGCAGAATTTTTGAAGGTTTGCTCTTGCCATAACATTTACTTCATGTTAGATGGTTTTTTACTCTGGTTAAGTTTGGACCTCTAAGAAGTATGGGTTGGCCACTTGGGATGAGTTTTTCAATGTTGTAGAAGCATGATTTTACACATCTTCAATGACTGAAAATTTTGAAATAAACAGGTCATGAAATTGAGTATCATGAGAATCTAAACATATATCAATTACATCATAATTAAATTTTATATTCAAGTTTTGTCGAAAATCTTGTTTATTAGGGAAATTTTGATTGAGAAATATTTTTTATCCCTCTCTCTCTCTCTCTCTAGGTGTGTCTTGTGATATTTTGTAAGGGCAAATGTAGTAGTACGGATTTTTTTTCTTCTTAGTAGTGGAATGTAAAATTCAACTGAATTTAGAATAAGATTCCAGGTTCAATTTGATGATGAGACTTTTCTTCCAAAAAAAATAAAAATAAAAAATTAGATGACAAGACTTTAACATTCATAGTCTTTAAGCCTATACAAGTAAGTGACACGTGGAGATTACAAAGTTCAAATGGCGACATGTTCAAGCAAGAAATGGCACATGCAGAGCCTAACGGCGAAAAAGTTGTAGGATACCAACTCAAAAAAAGTTTAATATGATCAGTTGACATACAGGATAAGATACAATAACATTTCATTTAAAGGATGTTACTCAAGATCTTCAAGCCTAGACAAGTCAAGCGACACGTGGAGTCTACCAAATTCAGCCTATGGTGCGTTCAATCAAAGGACAACATGTATAGAACTTATGGTAGGAAAGCTTCACAGGATAAAATCTAGAATATCAGTATGGTCAACCAGCTTTGAAATACAAAATGTGATAACATTATGTTTAAATTTAAACGACATTATCATAAAATTCAAAATTCAAATTGATGATGAGTCCCTTTTCAAGTGAATGACCCTCTATAAATATGATGATCATTACACCAAAGAGGGACTGGGAGATGAGAATTGAGAGAATACGAAAGCTGAAAGATTAAGTGCTACAGAGAAATTTAGAATTTATAGAATCGTGAAGAGCAACAACACACATGATTTGATACTCATCACCTGTTCATTTTTTATAGATGAGTTTTTGATATATGAATACTCATGATCAAATTACTGTTTTTTTACTTCATTAACTGCCTGAATATCAATGAAGTGCTGATCGTCCAGCATGATTTATTATATGTTTTAGTTGAGTTTAAATATAGAGGATAGTTTCATGACAACTAAAGTGACTTAATTTGCTTATTCCTACACCACCTCCATCATCACAACCACCACTAGAAAGAAGTCTTGCAAGGTTTATATTCGAAATTGGATGATACAAGAGAATTTTTTCCTCCTTTTTTCATTTATATTGTCTTTCTGATATAACTTTGGTAAGAAGACTTCAATTGATCTGCATTTCTTTTATATATAACTTAGCCTGTTTCACTGATATTTTTTTTCCCCTTTACCCCACTTGCCATTGCAGGCATAGTTCTTTGCCTTGTATTTAATGTTATTGCTGTGATAGTTTGTTGGATTAGAGGTGGAGGTAAGGTTTTTAATATTTTCTTTTCTTTCGTACTTCCGTACTTTTTAGTTTATTCATATGCATCAGCAGTTTCTGGATTAATTTGTGTTTTCATTTTTCAGGTCAGAAATTTTTTTGGAGAGATGCAAAATATGGTCCAAGAATTAAAGAACTTAGTTTTTTAAGTTTTTTCATTTTTTAATATATGTAAGCACAGTTAGTTTTTTTTATTTAATTCCTTTGTATATAGTTTTGAATAGTTAATTTCCATTTATGAAATATATGACGTTATTCTATTCAATATGTGGTTATGATTCAAAATATAGTATATAGTGTGTATTACATTCTTCAAATGTGCATACAAAAATAATTTTGATTATTTTTTAAATATGTCGAATCCTTTTTTTATCACAGATTTTATTAGTTATTAATCACACTTAAAAGATGTGATCTAAATGTTATTAATCACACTTAAAAGATGTAATCTAAATATTATTAATCACACTTAAAAGGTGTGATCTAAATGTTATTAATCACACTTAAAAAGTGTGATTAAAAATGACCATTTTTAATCACACTTCCAAAGATCACACTTAAAAGGTGTGATCTAAATATTTTTAATCACACTTAAAAGGTGTGATCTAAATGTTATTAATCACACTTAAAAAGTGTGATTAAAAATGATCCTTTTTAATCACACTTCCAAAGATCACACTTAAAAGGTGTGATCTAAGTATTTTTAATCACACTTAAAAGGTGTGATCTAAGTATTTTTAATCACACTTAAAAGATGTGATTAAAATATTTTTAATCACACTTAAAAAGTGTGATTAAAAATGATCCCTTTTAATCACACTCTCAAAGATCACACTTTAATAAAATTTAAAAGGTGTGATTAAATAACATACATCACACCAAAAAAATGTGATCTTTATCTGTTTTTGTAGTAGTGTATCCTGTTTTGATTACACTTATGTGTTTCTTTGCATTGCATGTGCATTGGTGCGCCTAGGACACCGTGTTGGCCATCTGCCATTCCTGAGCGGTTTGTCGGAGGCTTGACTTTGTCAAAGCATGCCATAAGGCTGACCGGTTGCGGGCTCTGCCAGTATGGGAATACAAACCCCGGTTTTACCGGGGCACCCTTTTTGACCATTCGACCTAGTGCATATCGAAATCCATAGTGACCATTCCAAACTAGGACAGGTTGCTTACCCGATATAGGTTGTTTGAAGCCGCTGCGTGCGTAGTGAAACCCTAGCTCCTGACAAAATAGGACAGGGAAACCCTACCCCAACATAGGGGTGTATTGGCTCTCATTTACTTGCTATGTGCTTTTAGAGTATATCTCTATAGGGAATGCATATACCAGTTTACGAGTCTGGGTATCCGGCCTGCGGGCACCAGTATCAGTATTTTGAGAATCAGTTATATCTGCGGGTATCAGATTCAGATTTGGGGCAGTGATTTCGGGGAACAGTGACCAGTAATAGAATACAGTCGTTCAGCTTTGCTCGTATCCGTTCCAGTGAAGTTGAGCTAAGATGCTGTCTGTTTTCTCTTTTGCTAGGTAGTCCTGGAACTATAGCTTCAGAAGGCTCCACCATCTCCCAGGTACATTGGACTTGTGCTGATGGACTTTGTCGGGTCAGAGATTCAGTTCAAGGGCAATCAGTGTTCCTTTGCCAGAGGCAGGGTAAAAACGCCAATCGGGCATAGACCACCAGTACCACAGCTACCAGATCAGTGATCTTTGAGCAGTTGGGTTGAGATTTTCGAACTTACAGCAGGCACAGATATACCAGTTGCTCAGTTAGACCAGGACAATATGTCGAGTCTGGAAAAGATGGTGCGCCAACTCCAGGATAGTATGAAAGCCATGCAGCAAGACGCTGTCCGTCAAGCAAAATTCGCCAAACAACAGGCTGTGGTCATAGCCCAACAGGCAGATACAATTGCCAGGTTAGAGCAGCAAACTGGAGTATCTACTTCACATCAAGCTCCTCCCCCACTAGGAGCTCCAACACCCGGAGAGACACCAAATGTCCAGGCAGATACGGACATTCCAGTCGGGCCAGCTCCGCCCCCGATTCTACCACAACTATCCAAGGCACCCACGCTTATCAATGCACCGGACTCTCCTTTTGAGTTCGAAGTGGACCCCACAGCGCTGAAACTGAGTAAGTTGGAGAAAATGTTTAAGAAATCCCAAGGAGTCAGGTCTATTCCCGACATCGAGGATGGATATACGGACGCAGCCGTGACGCTGCCAGATCGGTTCAAGATGCCTCAAATTGACCGATTTGATGGGTCCGGGGACCCCATGGTGCACCTGAGATTGTTTTTAGATATCTTAAGGCCGATGGGCCTCACCAGACTACAGAAGCTGTCTCTGTTCGGCCGGACCCTGTCGGGTGTGGCGGCCATCTGGTATGCCAAGTTGGAAGGCGATGTTAAGAGGAATTGGGATGAGATGGCCGAGGCCTTCGTTTTACAATACTCGTATAAAACACAAATCGAGATTACAACCCGTGATCTCGAGACGACGAGACAAGAGGTTAAGGAAAGCTTCTCTGAATTTGTGACCCGATGGAGAGCAAAGGCCTCAATGATGACCATTAGGCCAATGGATAAGGATCAAATACGGATGGTTGTGCGCAACCTCCAACCCAAGCTTATGCAAAAGATGATTGTGCTCCCCTTTCCCACCTTTTTAGATCTACATGAGATGGGAGTACAGATTGAGGATGCGATGAAGCAGGGTCTGATTGACCAAGACCGAGAGCAGCCCAAGAGGGCATTCAACCGCAATTCGAATGCAACCACCGGTGGTGATGCAGCTGCTAGGACTTCAGACGTGGGCATGGTCACCACCACCACATCAAGAGCAGCCACCCCCTTTGTTGGTGCGCCCACTTCAAACCCCCGAACTTCAGACTATCTACCCCAAGGCAAGAGGGTCTTCACCCCACTCTTTATGCCTTTGTCTAAGGCTTTAGGGGTCCTACTCAGGAAAGGACATCTGAAACCGTTAGAACTACGGCCCCTACCGGATCCTCTCCCTGCAAAGCATGACCCGGCTAAGTACTGTGCTTTCCATCAACAAACCGGTCATGACACCGACGGTTGCATCCGTCTCCGACACGAGATACAAAATTTGATTGACAATGGGGTCATCCCCGCACCAAGCTCTGCAAAGTCTATCGACACTTGATCAGTGAACCTATGGGGGGATAATGTGATGTGATCAGGGGATGGACCACCTGCGAGCGGCGCTCAGTTTACTCCAGATGTGGCGTATGGCACGCACCGTTTTGAGCATTTGTGAATGCTGGTTTTTTTGTACATTCTAACTTGGGTATTGGGTCAGTCTTGTTGTGTTATTTCGAGTCTGTCTCTTTGTTTTGAGTCAGTCTTTTTGTTTTGGGTCTGTCTTGTGGAGGTTTCGAGTCAGTCCTGTTGTATTGGAGTTGGGTGATTCCGGGGATATTACCTCGGATCTCACTATTTTGTTTTGTGTTTGTCTTTTCACTTTCTTTTGAGTCTGTTTCTGCCGAGGAGCCAGTTGTGCCAACAGATTTGAATGGAACAGCAGTGATTTTCACACTCTTGTGCTTGCTTCGGCCGTGTTGCGCCAGAAAATTTTGAATGAACCGGCAGTACTTTTCACCTGCTCTTCTGTGCCTTTTAAGTCATTGTAATGACCTGAGTTTTTCAAAACTTTTTGAACACTGCGGTGAAAACAAAGAGGAAGGAATTCCTCGGGATTTGCAAAACTTTGATCAAATTGAGAGAAAGAGAGGCGTGCTAAGTCCTTAATGAATGAAATCATGCTTGTTAGTGTGAGTACTGGGAACGATCCTGGCTTGATCCAGATTGGTCCCACACTGTCTTCAGCGCGAGCGATTTGTCGCTTTCTTAAAAACTTTCAAAAAAATGTTTTGCGCGGTCCTGCAAAGACATGTGTGGAATCGCTCTTGAGATTGTGTAGCTTAGGATCGCTCTCAGCCTTGAGACTTGAGTCCTTGCCTTCAAACCTTGAACTTGCATTCAGAGTTCAACGGTCAACCACAATATGAGGCCTGTGTGGCCAGATTTGAAGCAGCCCTCGAACAAGAGGCACCAAAGTCAGATCAAGAAGATCAGACCTCATCAGAAGAAGCTTGCGAAACTAAATCAGAAGCACCCCTCAAACTAGGGGCAAAAATGTCCGATGTGCTCGAAGAGCCGAAGATGGATCCTTCTGCGAATCAATACAACAGTCATTTTCCGGGATTCAGATGACTTCAGGATCTCAAAACCATTTGGCATGGACCTGTTACACTTTTACCCTTTGAGAGGCTCGCTGGGCCGAAAACCCGGAAGGGCGACCCAGGCAAAAGTTAGAGCAAGAGAAAAATACAAAGAAAATAAAGCAAAAAAATACAAAAAAAAAGAAAAAAAAAGAAAAAAAAAAGAAGAAAAGCAAAAAAGAAAAATGCAAAAAGAAAAGAAAAAAAAGAAGAAATGAAAAGAATTGAAAAGAAAAGGAGAACAAAGCTCGCAAGGTCGAATACCTGCAACAGGCGCCTTGGCAAAAGTTAGAGCCTAAAAAGGAGAGGTTAATACCCGAGTGTACCTTAACCCCGAACTACGTAAGGCTTGATTCCCATGTTTGGGATACGTAGGCAACTTCATCCTGAAGTCCAGCCCCCAACGCTCCCATAGTGACTAAGTCCATATAATGGTTTTGATCATCCTTGCCTTCTCTGTATCCGGGAGTTCGGTCATCATTGATGAAGACTGTTTACAAAATGTTGCGGCATCGTCCAAACAAGGGGCAACTTTCCGTTGCCATTCAATGCGCCGTGATGCCATTCAAACAAGGGGCAACTTTCCGTTGCCATGCAGCTCCCCTCCAGCAAGGGGCAATTTTCCTTCGAATCTGAGATTGTGCATCTCGAGAGTGGGTTCTATGCTCGTTGAGCAGTGGCCGTTTGCAAAAATAGTTTTTGAGAATTTTTACTGAGGTTGACTAATTCTCTCGAAAATTATTTCAATTTTTCCAAAACTGGACCATTTCTTGGACCCAAAAAAGGAAAATTTTCAGTGCTTAT
>JAXFYN010001040.1:0-60305 GCA_036172215.1 Camellia granthamiana
ACTGTTTTGTGCAGTTTATCACTCGAGCTATTTTGCGCGTCGCACTGTTTTGTGCAGTTGACACTCGCGCTATTTTGCGCGTCGCACTGTTTTGTGCAGTTCACACTCGCGCTATTTTGGGCGTCGCACTGTTTTGTGCAGTTCACACTCGCGCTATTTTGCGCGTCGCAGTGTTTTGTGCAGTTCACACTGGCGCTATTTTGTGCGTCGCACTGTTTTGTGCAGTTCACACTCGCGCTATTTTGCGCGTCGCACTGTTTTGTGCAGTTCACACTCGCGCTATTTTGCGCGTCGCACTGTTTTGTGCAGTTCACACTCGCGCTATTTTGCGCGTCGCCCTGTTTTGTGCAGTTTATCACTGCCGCTATTTTGCGCGACGCACTGTTTTGTGCAGTTGACACTCGCGCTATTTTGCGCGTCGCACTGTTTTGTGCAGTTTATCACTCGAGCTATTTTGCGCGTCGCACTGTTTTGTGCAGTTCACACTCGCGCTATTTTGCGCGTCGCACTGTTTTGTGCAGTTCACACTCGCGCTATTTTGCGCGTCGCAGTGTTTTGTGCAGTTCACACTGGCGCTATTTTGCGCGTCGCACTGTTTTGTGCAGTTCACACTCGCGCTATTTTGCGGGTCGCACTGTTTTGTGCAGTTCACACTCGCGCTATTTTGCGCGTCGCACTGTTTTGTGCTGTTTATCACTCCCGCTATTTTGCGTGTCGCACTGTTTTGTGCAGTTGACACTCGCGCTATTTTGCGCGTCGCACTGTTTTGTGCAGTTTATCACTCGAGCTATTTTGCGCGTCGCACTGTTTTGTGCAGTTGACACTCGCGCTATTTTGCGCGTCGCACTGTTTTGTGCAGTTCACACTCGCGCTATTTTGCGCGTCGCACTGTTTTGTGCAGTTCGCACTCGCGCTATTTTGCGCGTCGCAGTGTTTTGTGCAGTTCCCACTGGCGCTATTTTGCGCGTCGCACTGTTTTGTGCAGTTCACACTCGCGCTATTTTGCGCGTCGCACTGTTTTGTGCAGTTTATCACTCCCGCTATTTTGCGCGTCGCACTGTTTTGTGCAGTTGACACTCGCGCTATTTTGCGCGTCGCACTGTTTTGTGCAGTTTATCACTCGAGCTATTTTGCGCGTCGCACTGTTTTGTGCAGTTCACACTCGCGCTATTTTGCGCGTCGCACTCGCGCTATTTTGCGCGTCGCACTGTTTTGTGCAGTTTATCACTCCCGCTATTTTGCACGTCGCACTGTTTTGTGCAGTTGACACTCGCGCTATTTTGCGCGTCGCACTGTTTTGTGCAGTTTATCACTCGAGCTATTTTGCGCGTCGCACTGTTTTGTGCAGTTCACACTCGCGCTATTTTGCGCGTCGCACTGTTTTGTGCGGTTTATCACTCGAGCTATTTTGCGCGTCGCAGTGTTTTGTGCAGTTCACACTCGCGCTATTTTGCGCGTCGCACGGTTTTGTGCAGTTCACACTCGCGCTATTTTGCGCGTCGCACTGTTTTGTGCAGTTCACACTCGCGCTATTTTGCGCGTCGCGCTGTTTTGTGCAGTTCACACTCGCGCTATTTTGCGCGTCGCCCTGTTTTGTGCAGTTTATCACTCGAGCTATTTTGCGCGTCGCACTGTTTTGTGCAGTTCACACTCGCGCTATTTTGCGCGTCGCACTGTTTTGTTCAGTTCACACTCGCGCTATTTTGCGCGTCGCAGTGTTTTGCGCAGTTCACACTGGCGCTATTTTGCGCGTCGCACTGTTTTGTGCAGTTCACACTCGCGCTATTTTGCGGGTCGCACTGTTTTGTGCAGTTCACACTCGCGCTATTTTGCGCGTCGCACTGTTTTGTGCAGTTTATCACTCCCGCTATTTTGCGTGTCGCACTGTTTTGTGCAGTTGACACTCGAGCTATTTTGCGCGTCGCACTGTTTTGTTCAGTTCACACTCGCGCTATTTTGCGCGTCGCAGTGTTTTGTGCAGTTCACACTGGCGATATTTTGCGCGTCGCACTGTTTTGTGCAGTTCACACTCGCGCTATTTTGCGCGTCGCACTGTTTTGTGCAGTTCACACTGGCGCTATTTTGCGCGTCGCACTGTTTTGTGCAGTTTATCACTCCCGCTATTTTGTGCGTCGCACTGTTTTGTGCAGTTGACACTCGCGCTATTTTACGCGTCGCACTGTTTTGTGCAGTTGACACTCGCGCTATTTTGCTCGTCGCACTGTTTTGTGCAGTTTATCACTCCCGCTATTTTGCGTGTCGCACTGTTTTGTGCGTCGCACACTCGCGCTATTTTGCGCGTCGCACTGTTTTGTGCAGTTCACACTCGCGCTATTTTGCGCGTCGCAGTGTTTTGTGCAGTTCACACTGGCGCTATTTTGCACGTCGCACTGTTTTGTGCAGTTCACAGTCGCGCTATTTTGCGTGTCGCACTGTTTTGTGCAGTTCACACTCGCGCTATTTTGCGCGTCGCACTGTTTTGTGCAGCTTATCACTCCCGCTATTTTGCGGGTCGCACCGTTTTGTGCAGTTGACACTCGCGCTATTTTGCGCGTCGCACTGTTTTGTGCAGTTTATCACTCGAGCTATTTTGCGCGTCGCACTGTTTTGTGCAGTTGACACTCGCGCTATTTTGCGCGTCGCACTGTTTTGTGCAATTCACACTCGCGCTATTTTGCGCGTCGCACTGTTTTGTGCAGTTCACACTCGCGCTATTTTGCGCGTCGCAGTGTTTTGTGCAGTTCACACTGGCGCTATTTTGCGCGTCGCACTGTTTTGTGCAGTTCACACTCGCGCTATTTTGCGCGTCGCACTGTTTTGTGCAGTTTATCACTCCCGCTATTTTGCGCGTCGCACTGTTTTGTGCAGTTGACACTCGCGCTATTTTGCGCGTCGCACTGTTTTGTGCAGTTTATCACTCGAGCTATTTTGCGCGTCGCACTGTTTTGTGCAGTTCACACTCGCGCTATTTTGCGCGTCGCACTCGCGCTATTTTGCGCGTCGCACTGTTTTGTGCAGTTTATCACTCCCGCTATTTTGCACGTCGCACTGTTTTGTGCAGTTGACACTCGCGCTATTTTGCGCGTCGCACTGTTTTGTGCAGTTTATCACTCGAGCTATTTTGCGCGTCGCACTGTTTTGTGCGGTTTATCACTCGAGCTATTTTGCGCGTCGCAGTGTTTTGTGCAGTTCACACTCGCGCTATTTTGCGCGTCGCACGGTTTTGTGCAGTTCACACTCGCGCTATTTTGCGCGTCGCACTGTTTTGTGCAGTTCACACTCGCGCTATTTTGCGCGTCGCGCTGTTTTGTGCAGTTCACACTCGCGCTATTTTGCGCGTCGCCCTGTTTTGTGCAGTTTATCACTCCCGCTATTTTGCGCGTCGCACTGTTTTGTGCAGTTGACACTCGCGCTATTTTGCGCGTCGCACTGTTTTGTGCAGTTTATCACTCGAGCTATTTTGCGCGTCGCACTGTTTTGTGCAGTTCACACTCGCGCTATTTTGCGCGTCGCACTCGCGCTATTTTGCGCGTCGCACTGTTTTGTGCAGTTTATCACTCCCGCTATTTTGCACGTCGCACTGTTTTGTGCAGTTGACACTCGCGCTATTTTGCGCGTCGCACTGTTTTGTGCAGTTTATCACTCGAGCTATTTTGCGCGTCGCACTGTTTTGTGCAGTTCACACTCGCGCTATTTTGCGCGTCGCACTGTTTTGTGCGGTTTATCACTCGAGCTATTTTGCGCGTCGCAGTGTTTTGTGCAGTTCACACTCGCGCTATTTTGCGCGTCGCACGGTTTTGTGCAGTTCACACTCGCGCTATTTTGCGCGTCGCACTGTTTTGTGCAGTTCACACTCGCGCTATTTTGCGCGTCGCGCTGTTTTGTGCAGTTCACACTCGCGCTATTTTGCGCGTCGCCCTGTTTTGTGCAGTTTATCACTCGAGCTATTTTGCGCGTCGCACTGTTTTGTGCAGTTCACACTCGCGCTATTTTGCGCGTCGCACTGTTTTGTTCAGTTCACACTCGCGCTATTTTGCGCGTCGCAGTGTTTTGCGCAGTTCACACTGGCGCTATTTTGCGCGTCGCACTGTTTTGTGCAGTTCACACTCGCGCTATTTTGCGGGTCGCACTGTTTTGTGCAGTTCACACTCGCGCTATTTTGCGCGTCGCACTGTTTTGTGCAGTTTATCACTCCCGCTATTTTGCGTGTCGCACTGTTTTGTGCAGTTGACACTCGAGCTATTTTGCGCGTCGCACTGTTTTGTTCAGTTCACACTCGCGCTATTTTGCGCGTCGCAGTGTTTTGTGCAGTTCACACTGGCGATATTTTGCGCGTCGCACTGTTTTGTGCAGTTCACACTCGCGCTATTTTGCGCGTCGCACTGTTTTGTGCAGTTCACACTGGCGCTATTTTGCGCGTCGCACTGTTTTGTGCAGTTTATCACTCCCGCTATTTTGTGCGTCGCACTGTTTTGTGCAGTTGACACTCGCGCTATTTTACGCGTCGCACTGTTTTGTGCAGTTGACACTCGCGCTATTTTGCTCGTCGCACTGTTTTGTGCAGTTTATCACTCCCGCTATTTTGCGTGTCGCACTGTTTTGTGCGTCGCACACTCGCGCTATTTTGCGCGTCGCACTGTTTTGTGCAGTTCACACTCGCGCTATTTTGCGCGTCGCAGTGTTTTGTGCAGTTCACACTGGCGCTATTTTGCACGTCGCACTGTTTTGTGCAGTTCACAGTCGCGCTATTTTGCGTGTCGCACTGTTTTGTGCAGTTCACACTCGCGCTATTTTGCGCGTCGCACTGTTTTGTGCAGCTTATCACTCCCGCTATTTTGCGGGTCGCACCGTTTTGTGCAGTTGACACTCGCGCTATTTTGCGCGTCGCACTGTTTTGTGCAGTTTATCACTCGAGCTATTTTGCGCGTCGCACTGTTTTGTGCAGTTGACACTCGCGCTATTTTGCGCGTCGCACTGTTTTGTGCAGTTCACACTCGCGCTATTTTGCGCGTCGCACTGTTTTGTGCAGTTCACACTCGCGCTATTTTGCGCGTCGCAGTGTTTTGTGCAGTTCACACTGGCGCTATTTTGCGCGTCGCACTGTTTTGTGCAGTTCACACTCGCGCTATTTTGCGCGTCGCACTGTTTTGTGCAGTTTATCACTCCCGCTATTTTGCGCGTCGCACTGTTTTGTGCAGTTGACACTCGCGCTATTTTGCGCGTCGCACTGTTTTGTGCAGTTTATCACTCGAGCTATTTTGCGCGTCGCACTATTTTGTGCAGTTCACACTCGCGCTATTTTGCGCGTCGCACTCGCGCTATTTTGCGCGTCGCACTGTTTTGTGCAGTTTATCACTCCCGCTATTTTGCACGTCGCACTGTTTTGTGCAGTTGACACTCGCGCTATTTTGCGCGTCGCACTGTTTTGTGCAGTTTATCACTCGAGCTATTTTGCGCGTCGCACTGTTTTGTGCAGTTCACACTCGCGCTATTTTGCGCGTCGCACTGTTTTGTGCGGTTTATCACTCGAGCTATTTTGCGCGTCGCAGTGTTTTGTGCAGTTCACACTCGCGCTATTTTGCGCGTCGCACGGTTTTGTGCAGTTCACACTCGCGCTATTTTGCGCGTCGCACTGTTTTGTGCAGTTCACACTCGCGCTATTTTGCGCGTCGCGCTGTTTTGTGCAGTTCACACTCGCGCTATTTTGCGCGTCGCCCTGTTTTGTGCAGTTTATCACTCGAGCTATTTTGCGCGTCGCACTGTTTTGTGCAGTTCACACTCGCGCTATTTTGCGCGTCGCACTGTTTTGTTCAGTTCACACTCGCGCTATTTTGCGCGTCGCAGTGTTTTGCGCAGTTCACACTGGCGCTATTTTGCGCGTCGCACTGTTTTGTGCAGTTCACACTCGCGCTATTTTGCGGGTCGCACTGTTTTGTGCAGTTCACACTCGCGCTATTTTGCGCGTCGCACTGTTTTGTGCAGTTTATCACTCCCGCTATTTTGCGTGTCGCACTGTTTTGTGCAGTTGACACTCGAGCTATTTTGCGCGTCGCACTGTTTTGTTCAGTTCACACTCGCGCTATTTTGCGCGTCGCAGTGTTTTGTGCAGTTCACACTGGCGATATTTTGCGCGTCGCACTGTTTTGTGCAGTTCACACTCGCGCTATTTTGCGCGTCGCACTGTTTTGTGCAGTTTATCACTCCCGCTATTTTGTGCGTCGCACTGTTTTGTGCAGTTGACACTCGCGCTATTTTACGCGTCGCACTGTTTTGTGCAGTTGACACTCGCGCTATTTTGCTCGTCGCACTGTTTTGTGCAGTTTATCACTCCCGCTATTTTGCGTGTCGCACTGTTTTGTGCGTCGCACACTCGCGCTATTTTGCGCGTCGCACTGTTTTGTGCAGTTCACACTCGCGCTATTTTGCGCGTCGCAGTGTTTTGTGCAGTTCACACTGGCGCTATTTTGCACGTCGCACTGTTTTGTGCAGTTCACAGTCGCGCTATTTTGCGTGTCGCACTGTTTTGTGCAGTTCACACTCGCGCTATTTTGCGCGTCGCACTGTTTTGTGCAGCTTATCACTCCCGCTATTTTGCGGGTCGCACTGTTTTGTGCAGTTGACACTCGCGCTATTTTGCGCGTCGCACTGTTTTGTGCAGTTTATCACTCGAGCTATTTTGCGCGTCGCACTGTTTTGTGCAGTTGACACTCGCGCTATTTTGCGCGTCGCACTGTTTTGTGCAGTTCACACTCGCGCTATTTTGCGCGTCGCACTGTTTTGTGCAGTTCACACTCGCGCTATTTTGCGCGTCGCAGTGTTTTGTGCAGTTCACACTGGCGCTATTTTGCGCGTCGCACTGTTTTGTGCAGTTCACACTCGCGCTATTTTGCGCGTCGCACTGTTTTGTGCAGTTTATCACTCCCGCTATTTTGCGCGTCGCACTGTTTTGTGCAGTTGACACTCGCGCTATTTTGCGCGTCGCACTGTTTTGTGCAGTTTATCACTCGAGCTATTTTGCGCGTCGCACTGTTTTGTGCAGTTCACACTCGCGCTATTTTGCGCGTCGCACTCGCGCTATTTTGCGCGTCGCACTGTTTTGTGCATTTTATCACTCCCGCTATTTTGCACGTCGCACTGTTTTGTGCAGTTGACACTCGCGCTATTTTGCGCGTCGCACTGTTTTGTGCAGTTTATCACTCGAGCTATTTTGCGCGTCGCACTGTTTTGTGCAGTTCACACTCGCGCTATTTTGCGCGTCGCACTGTTTTGTGCGGTTTATCACTCGAGCTATTTTGCGCGTCGCAGTGTTTTGTGCAGTTCACACTCGCGCTATTTTGCGCGTCGCACTGTTTTGTGCAGTTCACACTCGCGCTATTTTGCGCGTCGCGCTGTTTTGTGCAGTTCACACTCGCGCTATTTTGCGCGTCGCCCTGTTTTGTGCAGTTTATCACTCGAGCTATTTTGCGCGTCGCACTGTTTTGTGCAGTTGACACTCGCGCTATTTTGCGCGTCGCACTGTTTTGTGCAGTTTATCACTCGAGCTATTTTGCGCGTCGCACTGTTTTGTGCAGTTCACACTCGCGCTATTTTGCGCGTCGCACTGTTTTGTGCAGTTCACACTCGCGCTATTTTGCGCGTCGCAGTGTTTTGTGCAGTTCACACTGGCGCTATTTTGCGCGTCGCACTGTTTTGTGCAGTTCACACTCGCGCTATTTTGCGGGTCGCACTGTTTTGTGCAGTTCACACTCGCGCTATTTTGCGCGTCGCACTGTTTTGTGCAGTTTATCACTCGAGCTATTTTGCGCGTCGCACTGTTTTGTGCAGTTGACACTCGCGCTATTTTGCGCGTCGCACTGTTTTGTGCGGTTTATCACTCGAGCTATTTTGCGCGTCGCAGTGTTTTGTGCAGTTCACACTCGCGCTATTTTGCGCGTCGCACTGTTTTGTGCAGTTCACACTCGCGCTATTTTGCGCGTCGCGCTGTTTTGTGCAGTTCACACTCGCGCTATTTTGCGCGTCGCCCTGTTTTGTGCAGTTTATCACTCGAGCTATTTTGCGCGTCGCACTGTTTTGTGCAGTTGACACTCGCGCTATTTTGCGCGTCGCACTGTTTTGTGCAGTTCACACTCGCGCTATTTTGCGCGTCGCAGTGTTTTGTGCAGTTCACACTGGCGCTATTTTGCGCGTCGCACTGTTTTGTGCAGTTCACACTCGCGCTATTTTGCGGGTCGCACTGTTTTGTGCAGTTCACACTCGCGCTATTTTGCGCATCGCACTGTTTTGTGCAGTTTATCACTCCCGCTATTTTGCGTGTCGCACTGTTTTGTGCAGTTGACACTCGCGCTATTTTGCGCGTCGCACTGTTTTGTGCAGTTTATCACTCGAGCTATTTTGCGCGTCGCACTGTTTTGTGCAGTTGACACTCGCGCTATTTTGCGCGTCCCCCTGTTTTGTGCAGTTCACACTCGCGCTATTTTGCGCGTCGCACTGTTTTGTGCAGTTCACACTGGCGCTATTTTGCGCGTCGCACTGTTTTGTGCAGTTCACACTCGCGCTATTTTGCGCGTCGCACTGTTTTGTGCAGTTTATCACTCCCGCTATTTTGCGCGTCGCACTGTTTTGTGCAGTTGACACTCGCGCTATTTTGCGCGTCGCACTGTTTTGTGCAGTTTATCACTCGAGCTATTTTGCGCGTCGCACTGTTTTGTGCAGTTCACACTCGCGCTATTTTGCGCGTCGCACTCGCGCTATTTTGCGCGTCGCACTGTTTTGTGCATTTTATCACTCCCGCTATTTTGCACGTCGCACTGTTTTGTGCAGTTGACACTCGCGCTATTTTGCGCGTCGCACTGTTTTGTGCAGTTTATCACTCGAGCTATTTTGCGCGTCGCACTGTTTTGTTCAGTTCACACTCGCGCTATTTTGCGCGTCGCAGTGTTTTGTGCAGTTCACACTGGCGATATTTTGCGCGTCGCACTGTTTTGTGCAGTTCACACTCGCGCTATTTTGCGCGTCGCACTGTTTTGTGCAGTTTATCACTCCCGCTATTTTGTGCGTCGCACTGTTTTGTGCAGTTGACACTCGCGCTATTTTACGCGTCGCACTGTTTTGTGCAGTTGACACTCGCGCTATTTTGCTCGTCGCACTGTTTTGTGCAGTTTATCACTCCCGCTATTTTGCGTGTCGCACTGTTTTGTGCGTCGCACACTCGCGCTATTTTGCGCGTCGCACTGTTTTGTGCAGTTCACACTCGCGCTATTTTGCGCGTCGCAGTGTTTTGTGCAGTTCACACTGGCGCTATTTTGCACGTCGCACTGTTTTGTGCAGTTCACAGTCGCGCTATTTTGCGTGTCGCACTGTTTTGTGCAGTTCACACTCGCGCTATTTTGCGCGTCGCACTGTTTTGTGCAGCTTATCACTCCCGCTATTTTGCGGGTCGCACTGTTTTGTGCAGTTGACACTCGCGCTATTTTGCGCGTCGCACTGTTTTGTGCAGTTTATCACTCGAGCTATTTTGCGCGTCGCACTGTTTTGTGCAGTTGACACTCGCGCTATTTTGCGCGTCGCACTGTTTTGTGCAGTTCACACTCGCGCTATTTTGCGCGTCGCACTGTTTTGTGCAGTTCACACTCGCGCTATTTTGCGCGTCGCAGTGTTTTGTGCAGTTCACACTGGCGCTATTTTGCGCGTCGCACTGTTTTGTGCAGTTCACACTCGCGCTATTTTGCGCGTCGCACTGTTTTGTGCAGTTTATCACTCCCGCTATTTTGCTCGTCGCACTGTTTTGTGCAGTTGACACTCGCGCTATTTTGCGCGTCGCACTGTTTTGTGCAGTTTATCACTCGAGCTATTTTGCGCGTCGCACTGTTTTGTGCAGTTCACACTCGCGCTATTTTGCGCGTCGCACTCGCGCTATTTTGCGCGTCGCACTGTTTTGTGCATTTTATCACTCCCGCTATTTTGCACGTCGCACTGTTTTGTGCAGTTGACACTCGCGCTATTTTGCGCGTCGCACTGTTTTGTGCAGTTTATCACTCGAGCTATTTTGCGCGTCGCACTGTTTTGTGCAGTTCACACTCGCGCTATTTTGCGCGTCGCACTGTTTTGTGCGGTTTATCACTCGAGCTATTTTGCGCGTCGCAGTGTTTTGTGCAGTTCACACTCGCGCTATTTTGCGCGTCGCACTGTTTTGTGCAGTTCACACTCGCGCTATTTTGCGCGTCGCGCTGTTTTGTGCAGTTCACACTCGCGCTATTTTGCGCGTCGCCCTGTTTTGTGCAGTTTATCACTCGAGCTATTTTGCGCGTCGCACTGTTTTGTGCAGTTGACACTCGCGCTATTTTGCGCGTCGCACTGTTTTGTGCAGTTTATCACTCGAGCTATTTTGCGCGTCGCACTGTTTTGTGCAGTTCACACTCGCGCTATTTTGCGCGTCGCACTGTTTTGTGCAGTTCACACTCGCGCTATTTTGCGCGTCGCAGTGTTTTGTGCAGTTCACACTGGCGCTATTTTGCGCGTCGCACTGTTTTGTGCAGTTCACACTCGCGCTATTTTGCGGGTCGCACTGTTTTGTGCAGTTCACACTCGCGCTATTTTGCGCGTCGCACTGTTTTGTGCAGTTTATCACTCGAGCTATTTTGCGCGTCGCACTGTTTTGTGCAGTTGACACTCGCGCTATTTTGCGCGTCGCACTGTTTTGTGCGGTTTATCACTCGAGCTATTTTGCGCGTCGCAGTGTTTTGTGCAGTTCACACTCGCGCTATTTTGCGCGTCGCACTGTTTTGTGCAGTTCACACTCGCGCTATTTTGCGCGTCGCGCTGTTTTGTGCAGTTCACACTCGCGCTATTTTGCGCGTCGCCCTGTTTTGTGCAGTTTATCACTCGAGCTATTTTGCGCGTCGCACTGTTTTGTGCAGTTGACACTCGCGCTATTTTGCGCGTCGCACTGTTTTGTGCAGTTCACACTCGCGCTATTTTGCGCGTCGCAGTGTTTTGTGCAGTTCACACTGGCGCTATTTTGCGCGTCGCACTGTTTTGTGCAGTTCACACTCGCGCTATTTTGCGGGTCGCACTGTTTTGTGCAGTTCACACTCGCGCTATTTTGCGCATCGCACTGTTTTGTGCAGTTTATCACTCCCGCTATTTTGCGTGTCGCACTGTTTTGTGCAGTTGACACTCGCGCTATTTTGCGCGTCGCACTGTTTTGTGCAGTTTATCACTCGAGCTATTTTGCGCGTCGCACTGTTTTGTGCAGTTGACACTCGCGCTATTTTGCGCGTCCCCCTGTTTTGTGCAGTTCACACTCGCGCTATTTTGCGCGTCGCACTGTTTTGTGCAGTTCACACTGGCGCTATTTTGCGCGTCGCACTGTTTTGTGCAGTTCACACTCGCGCTATTTTGCGCGTCGTACTGTTTTGTGCAGTTTATCACTCCCGCTATTTTGCGCGTCGCACTGTTTTGTGCAGTTGACACTCGCGCTATTTTGCGCGTCGCACTGTTTTGTGCGGTTTATCACTCGAGCTATTTTGCGCGTCGCACTGTTTTGTGCAGTTCACACTCGCGCTATTTTGCGCGTCGCACTCGCGCTATTTTGCGCGTCGCACTGTTTTGTGCAGTTTATCACTCCCGCTATTTTGCACGTCGCACTGTTTTGTGCAGTTGACACTCGCGCTATTTTGCGCGTCGCACTGTTTTGTGCAGTTTATCACTCGAGCTATTTTGCGCGTCGCACTGTTTTGTGCAGTTCACACTCGCGCTATTTTGCGCGTCGCACTGTTTTGTGCGGTTTATCACTCGAGCTATTTTGCGCGTCGCAGTGTTTTGTGCAGTTCACACTCGCGCTATTTTGCGCGTCGCACGGTTTTGTGCAGTTCACACTCGCGCTATTTTGCGCGTCGCACTGTTTTGTGCAGTTCACACTGGCGCTATTTTGCGCGTCGCGCTGTTTTGTGCAGTTCACACTCGCGCTATTTTGCGCGTCGCCCTGTTTTGTGCAGTTTATCACTCGAGCTATTTTGCGCGTCGCACTGTTTTGTGCAGTTCACACTCGCGCTATTTTGCGCGTCGCACTGTTTTGTTCAGTTCACACTCGCGCTATTTTGCGCGTCGCAGTGTTTTGCGCAGTTCACACTGGCGCTATTTTGCGCGTCGCACTGTTTTGTGCAGTTCACACTCGCGCTATTTTGCGGGTCGCACTGTTTTGTGCAGTTCACACTCGCGCTATTTTGCGCGTCGCACTGTTTTGTGCAGTTTATCACTCCCGCTATTTTGCGTGTCGCACTGTTTTGTGCAGTTGACACTCGAGCTATTTTGCGCGTCGCACTGTTTTGTTCAGTTCACACTCGCGCTATTTTGCGCGTCGCAGTGTTTTGTGCAGTTCACACTGGCGATATTTTGCGCGTCGCACTGTTTTGTGCAGTTCACACTCGCGCTATTTTGCGCGTCGCACTGTTTTGTGCAGTTTATCACTCCCGCTATTTTGTGCGTCGCACTGTTTTGTGCAGTTGACACTCGCGCTATTTTACGCGTCGCACTGTTTTGTGCAGTTGACACTCGCGCTATTTTGCTCGTCGCACTGTTTTGTGCAGTTTATCACTCCCGCTATTTTGCGTGTCGCACTGTTTTGTGCGTCGCACACTCGCGCTATTTTGCGCGTCGCACTGTTTTGTGCAGTTCACACTCGCGCTATTTTGCGCGTCGCAGTGTTTTGTGCAGTTCACACTGGCGCTATTTTGCACGTCGCACTGTTTTGTGCAGTTCACAGTCGCGCTATTTTGCGTGTCGCACTGTTTTGTGCAGTTCACACTCGCGCTATTTTGCGCGTCGCAGTGTTTTGTGCAGTTCACACTGGCGCTATTTTGCGCGTCGCACTGTTTTGTGCAGTTCACACTCGCGCTATTTTGCGCGTCGCACTGTTTTGTGCAGTTTATCACTCCCGCTATTTTGCGCGTCGCACTGTTTTGTGCAGTTGACACTCGCGCTATTTTGCGCGTCGCACTGTTTTGTGCAGTTTATCACTCGAGCTATTTTGCGCGTCGCACTGTTTTGTGCAGTTCACACTCGCGCTATTTTGCGCGTCGCACTCGCGCTATTTTGCGCGTCGCACTGTTTTGTGCATTTTATCACTCCCGCTATTTTGCACGTCGCACTGTTTTGTGCAGTTGACACTCGCGCTATTTTGCGCGTCGCACTGTTTTGTGCAGTTTATCACTCGAGCTATTTTGCGCGTCGCACTGTTTTGTGCAGTTCACACTCGCGCTATTTTGCGCGTCGCACTGTTTTGTGCGGTTTATCACTCGAGCTATTTTGCGCGTCGCAGTGTTTTGTGCAGTTCACACTCGCGCTATTTTGCGCGTCGCACTGTTTTGTGCAGTTCACACTCGCGCTATTTTGCGCGTCGCGCTGTTTTGTGCAGTTCACACTCGCGCTATTTTGCGCGTCGCCCTGTTTTGTGCAGTTTATCACTCGAGCTATTTTGCGCGTCGCACTGTTTTGTGCAGTTGACACTCGCGCTATTTTGCGCGTCGCACTGTTTTGTGCAGTTTATCACTCGAGCTATTTTGCGCGTCGCACTGTTTTGTGCAGTTCACACTCGCGCTATTTTGCGCGTCGCACTGTTTTGTGCAGTTCACACTCGCGCTATTTTGCGCGTCGCAGTGTTTTGTGCAGTTCACACTGGCGCTATTTGCGCGTCGCACTGTTTTGTGCAGTTCACACTCGCGCTATTTTGCGGGTCGCACTGTTTTGTGCAGTTCACACTCGCGCTATTTTGCGCGTCGCACTGTTTTGTGCAGTTTATCACTCGAGCTATTTTGCGCGTCGCACTGTTTTGTGCAGTTGACACTCGCGCTATTTTGCGCGTCGCACTGTTTTGTGCGGTTTATCACTCGAGCTATTTTGCGCGTCGCAGTGTTTTGTGCAGTTCACACTCGCGCTATTTTGCGCGTCGCACTGTTTTGTGCAGTTCACACTCGCGCTATTTTGCGCGTCGCGCTGTTTTGTGCAGTTCACACTCGCGCTATTTTGCGCGTCGCCCTGGTTTTGTGCAGTTTATCACTCGAGCTATTTTGCGCGTCGCACTGTTTTGTGCAGTTGACACTCGCGCTATTTTGCGCGTCGCACTGTTTTGTGCAGTTCACACTCGCGCTATTTTGCGCGTCGCAGTGTTTTGTGCAGTTCACACTGGCGCTAATTTTGCGCGTCGCACTGTTTTGTGCAGTTCACACTCGCGCTATTTTGCGGGTCGCACTGTTTGTGCAGTTCACACTCGCGCTATTTTGCGCATCGCACTGTTTTGTGCAGTTTATCACTCCCGCTATTTTGCGTGTCGCACTGTTTTGTGCAGTTGACACTCGCGCTATTTTGCGCGTCGCACTGTTTTGTGCAGTTTATCACTCGAGCTATTTTGCGCGTCGCACTGTTTTGTGCAGTTGACACTCGCGCTATTTTGCGCGTCCCCCTGTTTTGTGCAGTTCACACTCGCGCTATTTTGCGCGTCGCACTGTTTTGTGCAGTTCACACTGGCGCTATTTTGCGCGTCGCACTGTTTTGTGCAGTTCACACTCGCGCTATTTTGCGCGTCGCACTGTTTTGTGCAGTTTATCACTCCCGCTATTTTGGGCGTCGCACTGTTTTGTGCAGATGACACTCGCGCTATTTTGCGCGTCGCACTGTTTTGTGCAGTTGACACTCGCGCTATTTTGCTCGTCGCACTGTTTTGTGCAGTTTATCACTCCCGCTATTTTGCGTGTCGCACTGTTTTGTGCGACGCACACTAGCGCTATTTTGCGCGTCGCACTGTTTTGTGCAGTTCACACTCGCGCTATTTTGCGCGTCGCAGTGTTTTGTGCAGTTCACACTGGCGCTATTTTGCACGTCGCACTGTTTTGTGCAGTTCACAGTCGCGCTATTTTGCGGGTCGCACTGTTTTGTGCAGTTCACACTCGCGCTATTTTGCGCGTCGCACTGTTTTGTGCAGTTCACACTGGCGCTATTTTGCGCGTCGCACTGTTTTGTGCAGTTTATCACTCCCGCTATTTTGTGCGTCGCACTGTTTTGTGCAGTTGACACTCGCGCTATTTTACGCGTCGCACTGTTTTGTGCAGTTGACACTCGCGCTATTTTGCTCGTCGCACTGTTTTGTGCAGTTTATCACTCCCGCTATTTTGCGTGTCGCACTGTTTTGTGCGTCGCACACTCGCGCTATTTTGCGCGTCGCACTGTTTTGTGCAGTTCACACTCGCGCTATTTTGCGCGTCGCAGTGTTTTTGTGCAGTTCACACTGGCGCTATTTTGCACGTCGCACTGTTTTGTGCAGTTCACAGTCGCGCTATTTTGCGTGTCGCACTGTTTTGTGCAGTTCACACTCGCGCTATTTTGCGCGTCGCACTGTTTTGTGCAGCTTATCACTCCCGCTATTTTGCGGGTCGCACTGTTTTGTGCAGTTGACACTCGCGCTATTTTGCGCGTCGCACTGTTTTGTGCGGTTTATCACTCGAGCTATTTTGCGCGTCGCACTGTTTTGTGCAGTTCACACTCGCGCTATTTTGCGCGTCGCGCTGTTTTGTGCAGTTCACACTCGCGCTATTTTGCGCGTCGCCCTGTTTTGTGCAGTTTATCACTCGAGCTATTTTGCGCGTCGCACTGTTTTGTGCAGTTGACACTCGCGCTATTTTGCGCGTCGCACTGTTTTGTGCAGTTCACACTCGCGCTATTTTGCGCGTCGCAGTGTTTTGTGCAGTTCACACTGGCGCTATTTTGCGCGTCGCACTGTTTTGTGCAGTTCACACTCGCGCTATTTTGGCGGGGTCGCACTGTTTTGTGCAGTTCACACTCGCGCTATTTTGCGCTTCGCACTGTTTTGTGCAGTTTATCACTCCCGCTATTTTGCGTGTCGCACTGTTTTGTGCAGTTGACACTCGCGCTATTTTGCGCGTCGCACTGTTTTGTGCAGTTTATCACTCGAGCTATTTTGCGCGTCGCACTGTTTTGTGCAGTTGACACTCGCGCTATTTTGCGCGTCCCCCTGTTTTGTGCAGTTCACACTCGCGCTATTTTGCGCGTCGCACTGTTTTGTGCAGTTCACACTGGCGCTATTTTGCGCGTCGCACTGTTTTGTGCAGTTCACACTCGCGCTATTTTGCGCGTCGCACTGTTTTGTGCAGTTTATCACTCCCGCTATTTTGTGCGTCGCACTGTTTTGTGCAGATGACACTCGCGCTATTTTGCGCGTCGCACTGTTTTGTGCAGTTGACACTCGCGCTATTTTGCTCGTCGCACTGTTTTGTGCAGTTTATCACTCCCGCTATTTTGCGTGTCGCACTGTTTTGTGCGTCGCACACTCGCGCTATTTTGCGCGTCGCACTGCTTTGTGCAGTTCACACTCGCGCTATTTTGCGCGTCGCAGTGTTTTGTGCAGTTCACACTGGCGCTATTTTGCACGTCGCACTGTTTTGTGCAGTTGACACTCGCGCTATTTTGCGCGTCCCCCCTGTTTTGTGCAGTTCACACTCGCACTATTTTGCGCGTCGCACTGTTTTGTGCAGTTCACACTGGCGCTATTTTGCGCGTCGCACTGTTTTGTGCAGTTCACACTCGCGCTAATTTGCGCGTCGCACTGTTTTGTGAAGTTTATCACTCCCGCTATTTTGTGCGTCGCACTGTTTTGTGCAGATGACACTCGCGCTATTTTGCGCGTCGCACTGTTTTGTGCAGTTGACACTCGCGCTATTTTGCTCGTCGCACTGTTTTGTGGCAGTTTATCACTCCCCGCTATTTTGCGTGTCGCACTGTTTTGTGCGTCGCACACTAGCGCTATTTTGCGCGTCGCACTGTTTTGTGCAGTTCACACTCGCGCTATTTTGCGCGTCGCAGTGTTTTGTGCAGTTCACACTGGCGCTATTTTGCACGTCGCACTGTTTTGTGCAGTTCACAGTCGCGCTATTTTGCGTGTCGCACTGTTTTGTGCAGTTCACACTCGCGCTATTTTGCGCGTCGCACTGTTTTGTGCAGTTCACACTGGCGCTATTTTGCGCGTCGCACTGTTTTGTGCAGTTTATCACTCCCGCTATTTTGTGCGTCGCACTGTTTTGTGCAGTTGACACTCGCGCTATTTTACGCGTCGCACTGTTTTGTGCAGTTGACACTCGCGCTATTTTGCTCGTCGCACTGTTTTTGTGCAGTTTATCACTCCCGCTATTTTGCGGGTCGCACTGTTTTGTGCGTCGCACACTCGCGCTATTTTGCGCGTCGCACTGTTTTGTGCAGTTCACACTCGCGCTATTTTGCGCGTCGCAGTGTTTTGTGCAGTTCACACCTGGCGCTATTTTGCACGTCGCACTGTTTTGTGCAGTTCACAGTCGCGCTATTTTGCGTGTCGCACTGTTTTGTGCAGTTCACACTCGCGCTATTTTGCGCGTCGCACTGTTTTGTGCAGCTTATCACTCCCGCTATTTTGCGGGTCGCACTGTTTTGTGCAGTTGACACTCGCGCTATTTTTGCGCGGTCGCACTGTTTTGTGCGGTTTATCACTCGAGCTATTTTGCGCGTCGCACTGTTTTGTGCAGTTCACACTCGCGCTATTTTGCGCGTCGCGCTGTTTTTTTTGTGCAGTTCACACTCGCGCTATTTTGCGCGTCGCCCTGTTTTGTGCAGTTTATCACTCGAGCTATTTTGCGCGTCGCACTGTTTTGTGCAGTTGACACTCGCGCTATTTTGCGCGTCGCACTGTTTTGTGCAGTTCACACTCGCGCTATTTTGCGCGTCGCAGTGTTTTGTGCAGTTCACACTGGCGCTATTTTGCGCGTCGCACTGTTTTGTGCAGTTCACACTCGCGCTATTTTGCGGGTCGCACTGTTTTGTGCAGTTCACACTCGCGCTATTTTGCGCTTCGCACTGTTTTGTGCAGTTTATCACTCCCGCTATTTTGCGTGTCGCACTGTTTTTGTGCAGTTGACACTCGCGCTATTTTGCGCGTCGCACTGTTTTGTGCAGTTTATCACTCGAGCTATTTTGCGCGTCGCACTGTTTTGTGCAGTTGACACTCGCGCTATTTTGCGCGTCCCCCTGTTTTGTGCAGTTCACACTCGCGCTATTTTGCGCGTCGCACTGTTTTGTGCAGTTCACACTGGCGCTATTTTGCGCGTCGCACTGTTTTGTGCAGTTCACACTCGCGCTATTTTGCGCGTCGCACTGTTTTGTGCAGTTTATCACTCCCGCTATTTTGTGCGTCGCACTGTTTTGTGCAGATGACACTCGCGCTATTTTGCGCGTCGCACTGTTTTGTGCAGTTGACACTCGCGCTATTTTGCTCGTCGCACTGTTTTGTGCAGTTTATCACTCCCGCTATTTTGCGTGTCGCACTGTTTTGTGCGTCGCACACTCGCGCTATTTTGCGCGTCGCACTGTTTTGTGCAGTTCACACTCGCGCTATTTTGCGCGTCGCAGTGTTTTGTGCAGTTCACACTGGCGCTATTTTGCACGTCGCACTGTTTTGTGCAGTTCACAGTCGCGCTATTTTGCGGGTCGCACTGTTTTGTGCAGTTCACACTCGCGCTATTTTGCGCGTCGCACTGTTTTGTGCAGTTCACACTGGCGCTATTTTGCGCGTCGCACTGTTTTGTGCAGTTCACACTCGCGCTATTTTGCGCGTCCCCCTGTTTTGTGCAGTTCACACTCGCGCTATTTTGCGCGTCGCACTGTTTTGTGCAGTTCACACTGGCGCTATTTTGCGCGTCGCACTGTTTTGTGCAGTTCACACTCGCGCTATTTTGCGCGTCGCACTGTTTTGTGCAGTTTATCACTCCCGCTATTTTGTGCGTCGCACTGTTTTGTGCAGATGACACTCGCGCTATTTTGCGCGTCGCACTGTTTTGTGCAGTTGACACTCGCGCTATTTTGCTCGTCGCACTGTTTTGTGCAGTTTATCACTCCCGCTATTTTGCGTGTCGCACTGTTTTGTGCGTCGCACACTCGCGCTATTTTGCGCGTCGCACTGCTTTGTGCAGTTCACACTCGAGCTATTTTGCGCGTCGCAGTGTTTTGTGCAGTTCACACTCGCGCTATTTTGCGCGTCGCACTGTTTTGTGCAGTTCACACTCGCGCTATTTTGCGCGTCGCGCTGTTTTGTGCAGTTCACACTCGCGCTATTTTGCGCGTCGCCCTGTTTTGTGCAGTTTATCACTCGAGCTATTTTGCGCGTCGCACTGTTTTGTGCAGTTGACACTCGCGCTATTTTGCGCGTCGCACTGTTTTGTGCAGTTCACACTCGCGCTATTTTGCGCGTCGCAGTGTTTTGTGCAGTTCACACTGGCGCTATTTTGCGCGTCGCACTGTTTTGTGCAGTTCACACTCGCGCTATTTTGCGGGTCGCACTGTTTTGTGCAGTTCACACTCGCGCTATTTTGCGCATCGCACTGTTTTGTGCAGTTTATCACTCCCGCTATTTTGCGTGTCGCACTGTTTTGTGCAGTTGACACTCGCGCTATTTTGCGCGTCGCACTGTTTTGTGCAGTTTATCACTCGAGCTATTTTGCGCGTCGCACTGTTTTGTGCAGTTGACACTCGCGCTATTTTACGCGTCCCCCTGTTTTGTGCAGTTCACACTCGCGCTATTTTGCGCGTCGCACTGTTTTGTGCAGTTCACACTGGCGCTATTTTGCGCGTCGCACTGTTTTGTGCAGTTCACACTCGCGCTATTTTGCGCGTCGCACTGTTTTGTGAAGTTTATCACTCCCGCTATTTTGTGCGTCGCACTGTTTTGTGCAGATGACACTCGCGCTATTTTGCGCGTCGCACTGTTTTGTGCAGTTGACACTCGCGCTATTTTGCTCGTCGCACTGTTTTGTGCAGTTTATCACTCCCGCTATTTTGCGTGTCGCACTGTTTTGTGCGTCGCACACTAGCGCTATTTTGCGCGTCGCACTGTTTTGTGCAGTTCACACTCGCGCTATTTTGCGCGTCGCAGTGTTTTGTGCAGTTCACACTGGCGCTATTTTGCACGTCGCACTGTTTTGTGCAGTTCACAGTCGCGCTATTTTGCGTGTCGCACTGTTTTGTGCAGTTCACACTCGCGCTATTTTGCGCGTCGCACTGTTTTGTGCAGTTCACACTGGCGCTATTTTGCGCGTCGCACTGTTTTGTGCAGTTTATCACTCCCGCTATTTTGTGCGTCGCACTGTTTTGTGCAGTTGACACTCGCGCTATTTTACGCGTCGCACTGTTTTGTGCAGTTGACACTCGCGCTATTTTGCTCGTCGCACTGTTTTGTGCAGTTTATCACTCCCGCTATTTTGCGGGTCGCACTGTTTTGTGCGTCGCACACTCGCGCTATTTTGCGCGTCGCACTGTTTTGTGCAGTTCACACTCGCGCTATTTTGCGCGTCGCAGTGTTTTGTGCAGTTCACACTGGCGCTATTTTGCACGTCGCACTGTTTTGTGCAGTTCACAGTCGCGCTATTTTGCGTGTCGCACTGTTTTGTGCAGTTCACACTCGCGCTATTTTGCGCGTCGCACTGTTTTGTGCAGCTTATCACTCCCGCTATTTTGCGGGTCGCACTGTTTTGTGCAGTTGACACTCGCGCTATTTTGCGCGTCGCACTGTTTTGTGCGGTTTATCACTCGAGCTATTTTGCGCGTCGCACTGTTTTGTGCAGTTCACACTCGCGCTATTTTGCGCGTCGCGCTGTTTTGTGCAGTTCACACTCGCGCTATTTTGCGCGTCGCCCTGTTTTGTGCAGTTTATCACTCGAGCTATTTTGCGCGTCGCACTGTTTTGTGCAGTTGACACTCGCGCTATTTTGCGCGTCGCACTGTTTTGTGCAGTTCACACTCGCGCTATTTTGCGCGTCGCAGTGTTTTGTGCAGTTCACACTGGCGCTATTTTGCGCGTCGCACTGTTTTGTGCAGTTCACACTCGCGCTATTTTGCGGGTCGCACTGTTTTGTGCAGTTCACACTCGCGCTATTTTGCGCTTCGCACTGTTTTGTGCAGTTTATCACTCCCGCTATTTTGCGTGTCGCACTGTTTTGTGCAGTTGACACTCGCGCTATTTTGCGCGTCGCACTGTTTTGTGCAGTTTATCACTCGAGCTATTTTGCGCGTCGCACTGTTTTGTGCAGTTGACACTCGCGCTATTTTGCGCGTCCCCCTGTTTTGTGCAGTTCACACTCGCGCTATTTTGCGCGTCGCACTGTTTTGTGCAGTTCACACTGGCGCTATTTTGCGCGTCGCACTGTTTTGTGCAGTTCACACTCGCGCTATTTTGCGCGTCGCACTGTTTTGTGCAGTTTATCACTCCCGCTATTTTGTGCGTCGCACTGTTTTGTGCAGATGACACTCGCGCTATTTTGCGCGTCGCACTGTTTTGTGCAGTTGACACTCGCGCTATTTTGCTCGTCGCACTGTTTTGTGCAGTTTATCACTCCCGCTATTTTGCGTGTCGCACTGTTTTGTGCGTCGCACACTCGCGCTATTTTGCGCGTCGCACTGTTTTGTGCAGTTCACACTCGCGCTATTTTGCGCGTCGCAGTGTTTTGTGCAGTTCACACTGGCGCTATTTTGCACGTCGCACTGTTTTGTGCAGTTCACAGTCGCGCTATTTTGCGGGTCGCACTGTTTTGTGCAGTTCACACTCGCGCTATTTTGCGCGTCGCACTGTTTTGTGCAGTTCACACTGGCGCTATTTTGCGCGTCGCACTGTTTTGTGCAGTTCACACTCGCGCTATTTTGCGCGTCCCCCTGTTTTGTGCAGTTCACACTCGCGCTATTTTGCGCGTCGCACTGTTTTGTGCAGTTCACACTGGCGCTATTTTGCGCGTCGCACTGTTTTGTGCAGTTCACACTCGCGCTATTTTGCGCGTCGCACTGTTTTGTGCAGTTTATCACTCCCGCTATTTTGTGCGTCGCACTGTTTTGTGCAGATGACACTCGCGCTATTTTGCGCGTCGCACTGTTTTGTGCAGTTGACACTCGCGCTATTTTGCTCGTCGCACTGTTTTGTGCAGTTTATCACTCCCGCTATTTTGCGTGTCGCACTGTTTTGTGCGTCGCACACTCGCGCTATTTTGCGCGTCGCACTGCTTTGTGCAGTTCACACTCGAGCTATTTTGCGCGTCGCAGTGTTTTGTGCAGTTCACACTCGCGCTATTTTGCGCGTCGCACTGTTTTGTGCAGTTCACACTCGCGCTATTTTGCGCGTCGCGCTGTTTTGTGCAGTTCACACTCGCGCTATTTTGCGCGTCGCCCTGTTTTGTGCAGTTTATCACTCGAGCTATTTTGCGCGTCGCACTGTTTTGTGCAGTTGACACTCGCGCTATTTTGCGCGTCGCACTGTTTTGTGCAGTTCACACTCGCGCTATTTTGCGCGTCGCAGTGTTTTGTGCAGTTCACACTGGCGCTATTTTGCGCGTCGCACTGTTTTGTGCAGTTCACACTCGCGCTATTTTGCGGGTCGCACTGTTTTGTGCAGTTCACACTCGCGCTATTTTGCGCATCGCACTGTTTTGTGCAGTTTATCACTCCCGCTATTTTGCGTGTCGCACTGTTTTGTGCAGTTGACACTCGCGCTATTTTGCGCGTCGCACTGTTTTGTGCAGTTTATCACTCGAGCTATTTTGCGCGTCGCACTGTTTTGTGCAGTTGACACTCGCGCTATTTTACGCGTCCCCCTGTTTTGTGCAGTTCACACTCGCGCTATTTTGCGCGTCGCACTGTTTTGTGCAGTTCACACTGGCGCTATTTTGCGCGTCGCACTGTTTTGTGCAGTTCACACTCGCGCTATTTTGCGCGTCGCACTGTTTTGTGCAGTTTATCACTCCCGCTATTTTGGGCGTCGCACTGTTTTGTGCAGATGACACTCGCGCTATTTTGCGCGTCGCACTGTTTTGTGCAGTTGACACTCGCGCTATTTTGCTCGTCGCACTGTTTTGTGCAGTTTATCACTCCCGCTATTTTGCGTGTCGCACTGTTTTGTGCGACGCACACTAGCGCTATTTTGCGCGTCGCACTGTTTTGTGCAGTTCACACTCGCGCTATTTTGCGCGTCGCAGTGTTTTGTGCAGTTCACACTGGCGCTATTTTGCACGTCGCACTGTTTTGTGCAGTTCACAGTCGCGCTATTTTGCGTGTCGCACTGTTTTGTGCAGTTCACACTCGCGCTATTTTGCGCGTCGCACTGTTTTGTGCAGTTCACACTGGCGCTATTTTGCGCGTCGCACTGTTTTGTGCAGTTTATCACTCCCGCTATTTTGTGCGTCGCACTGTTTTGTGCAGTTGACACTCGCGCTATTTTACGCGTCGCACTGTTTTGTGCAGTTGACACTCGCGCTATTTTGCTCGTCGCACTGTTTTGTGCAGTTTATCACTCCCGCTATTTTGCGTGTCGCACTGTTTTGTGCGTCGCACACTCGCGCTATTTTGCGCGTCGCACTGTTTTGTGCAGTTCACACTCGCGCTATTTTGCGCGTCGCAGTGTTTTGTGCAGTTCACACTGGCGCTATTTTGCACGTCGCACTGTTTTGTGCAGTTCACAGTCGCGCTATTTTGCGTGTCGCACTGTTTTGTGCAGTTCACACTCGCGCTATTTTGCGCGTCGCACTGTTTTGTGCAGCTTATCACTCCCGCTATTTTGCGGGTCGCACTGTTTTGTGCAGTTGACACTCGCGCTATTTTGCGCGTCGCACTGTTTTGTGCGGTTTATCACTCGAGCTATTTTGCGCGTCGCACTGTTTTGTGCAGTTCACACTCGCGCTATTTTGCGCGTCGCGCTGTTTTGTGCAGTTCACACTCGCGCTATTTTGCGCGTCGCCCTGTTTTGTGCAGTTTATCACTCGAGCTATTTTGCGCGTCGCACTGTTTTGTGCAGTTGACACTCGCGCTATTTTGCGCGTCGCACTGTTTTGTGCAGTTCACACTCGCGCTATTTTGCGCGTCGCAGTGTTTTGTGCAGTTCACACTGGCGCTATTTTGCGCGTCGCACTGTTTTGTGCAGTTCACACTCGCGCTATTTTGCGGGTCGCACTGTTTTGTGCAGTTCACACTCGCGCTATTTTGCGCTTCGCACTGTTTTGTGCAGTTTATCACTCCCGCTATTTTGCGTGTCGCACTGTTTTGTGCAGTTGACACTCGCGCTATTTTGCGCGTCGCACTGTTTTGTGCAGTTTATCACTCGAGCTATTTTGCGCGTCGCACTGTTTTGTGCAGTTGACACTCGCGCTATTTTGCGCGTCCCCCTGTTTTGTGCAGTTCACACTCGCGCTATTTTGCGCGTCGCACTGTTTTGTGCAGTTCACACTGGCGCTATTTTGCGCGTCGCACTGTTTTGTGCAGTTCACACTCGCGCTATTTTGCGCGTCGCACTGTTTTGTGCAGTTTATCACTCCCGCTATTTTGTGCGTCGCACTGTTTTGTGCAGATGACACTCGCGCTATTTTGCGCGTCGCACTGTTTTGTGCAGTTGACACTCGCGCTATTTTGCTCGTCGCACTGTTTTGTGCAGTTTATCACTCCCGCTATTTTGCGTGTCGCACTGTTTTGTGCGTCGCACACTCGCGCTATTTTGCGCGTCGCACTGCTTTGTGCAGTTCACACTCGAGCTATTTTGCGCGTCGCAGTGTTTTGTGCAGTTCACACTCGCGCTATTTTGCGCGTCGCACTGTTTTGTGCAGTTCACACTCGCGCTATTTTGCGCGTCGCGCTGTTTTGTGCAGTTCACACTCGCGCTATTTTGCGCGTCGCCCTGTTTTGTGCAGTTTATCACTCGAGCTATTTTGCGCGTCGCACTGTTTTGTGCAGTTGACACTCGCGCTATTTTGCGCGTCGCACTGTTTTGTGCAGTTCACACTCGCGCTATTTTGCGCGTCGCAGTGTTTTGTGCAGTTCACACTGGCGCTATTTTGCGCGTCGCACTGTTTTGTGCAGTTCACACTCGCGCTATTTTGCGGGTCGCACTGTTTTGTGCAGTTCACACTCGCGCTATTTTGCGCATCGCACTGTTTTGTGCAGTTTATCACTCCCGCTATTTTGCGTGTCGCACTGTTTTGTGCAGTTGACACTCGCGCTATTTTGCGCGTCGCACTGTTTTGTGCAGTTTATCACTCGAGCTATTTTGCGCGTCGCACTGTTTTGTGCAGTTGACACTCGCGCTATTTTACGCGTCCCCCTGTTTTGTGCAGTTCACACTCGCGCTATTTTGCGCGTCGCACTGTTTTGTGCAGTTCACACTGGCGCTATTTTGCGCGTCGCACTGTTTTGTGCAGTTCACACTCGCGCTATTTTGCGCGTCGCACTGTTTTGTGCAGTTTATCACTCCCGCTATTTTGGGCGTCGCACTGTTTTGTGCAGATGACACTCGCGCTATTTTGCGCGTCGCACTGTTTTGTGCAGTTGACACTCGCGCTATTTTGCTCGTCGCACTGTTTTGTGCAGTTTATCACTCCCGCTATTTTGCGTGTCGCACTGTTTTGTGCGACGCACACTAGCGCTATTTTGCGCGTCGCACTGTTTTGTGCAGTTCACACTCGCGCTATTTTGCGCGTCGCAGTGTTTTGTGCAGTTCACACTGGCGCTATTTTGCACGTCGCACTGTTTTGTGCAGTTCACAGTCGCGCTATTTTGCGTGTCGCACTGTTTTGTGCAGTTCACACTCGCGCTATTTTGCGCGTCGCACTGTTTTGTGCAGTTCACACTGGCGCTATTTTGCGCGTCGCACTGTTTTGTGCAGTTTATCACTCCCGCTATTTTGTGCGTCGCACTGTTTTGTGCAGTTGACACTCGCGCTATTTTACGCGTCGCACTGTTTTGTGCAGTTGACACTCGCGCTATTTTGCTCGTCGCACTGTTTTGTGCAGTTTATCACTCCCGCTATTTTGCGTGTCGCACTGTTTTGTGCGTCGCACACTCGCGCTATTTTGCGCGTCGCACTGTTTTGTGCAGTTCACACTCGCGCTATTTTGCGCGTCGCAGTGTTTTGTGCAGTTCACACTGGCGCTATTTTGCACGTCGCACTGTTTTGTGCAGTTCACAGTCGCGCTATTTTGCGTGTCGCACTGTTTTGTGCAGTTCACACTCGCGCTATTTTGCGCGTCGCACTGTTTTGTGCAGCTTATCACTCCCGCTATTTTGCGGGTCGCACTGTTTTGTGCAGTTGACACTCGCGCTATTTTGCGCGTCGCACTGTTTTGTGCGGTTTATCACTCGAGCTATTTTGCGCGTCGCACTGTTTTGTGCAGTTCACACTCGCGCTATTTTGCGCGTCGCGCTGTTTTGTGCAGTTCACACTCGCGCTATTTTGCGCGTCGCCCTGTTTTGTGCAGTTTATCACTCGAGCTATTTTGCGCGTCGCACTGTTTTGTGCAGTTGACACTCGCGCTATTTTGCGCGTCGCACTGTTTTGTGCAGTTCACACTCGCGCTATTTTGCGCGTCGCAGTGTTTTGTGCAGTTCACACTGGCGCTATTTTGCGCGTCGCACTGTTTTGTGCAGTTCACACTCGCGCTATTTTGCGGGTCGCACTGTTTTGTGCAGTTCACACTCGCGCTATTTTGCGCTTCGCACTGTTTTGTGCAGTTTATCACTCCCGCTATTTTGCGTGTCGCACTGTTTTGTGCAGTTGACACTCGCGCTATTTTGCGCGTCGCACTGTTTTGTGCAGTTTATCACTCGAGCTATTTTGCGCGTCGCACTGTTTTGTGCAGTTGACACTCGCGCTATTTTGCGCGTCCCCCTGTTTTGTGCAGTTCACACTCGCGCTATTTTGCGCGTCGCACTGTTTTGTGCAGTTCACACTGGCGCTATTTTGCGCGTCGCACTGTTTTGTGCAGTTCACACTCGCGCTATTTTGCGCGTCGCACTGTTTTGTGCAGTTTATCACTCCCGCTATTTTGTGCGTCGCACTGTTTTGTGCAGATGACACTCGCGCTATTTTGCGCGTCGCACTGTTTTGTGCAGTTGACACTCGCGCTATTTTGCTCGTCGCACTGTTTTGTGCAGTTTATCACTCCCGCTATTTTGCGTGTCGCACTGTTTTGTGCGTCGCACACTCGCGCTATTTTGCGCGTCGCACTGCTTTGTGCAGTTCACACTCGCGCTATTTTGCGCGTCGCAGTGTTTTGTGCAGTTCACACTGGCGCTATTTTGCACGTCGCACTGTTTTGTGCAGTTGACACTCGCGCTATTTTGCGCGTCCCCCTGTTTTGTGCAGTTCACACTCGCACTATTTTGCGCGTCGCACTGTTTTGTGCAGTTCACACTGGCGCTATTTTGCGCGTCGCACTGTTTTGTGCAGTTCACACTCGCGCTATTTTGCGCGTCGCACTGTTTTGTGAAGTTTATCACTCCCGCTATTTTGTGCGTCGCACTGTTTTGTGCAGATGACACTCGCGCTATTTTGCGCGTCGCACTGTTTTGTGCAGTTGACACTCGCGCTATTTTGCTCGTCGCACTGTTTTGTGCAGTTTATCACTCCCGCTATTTTGCGTGTCGCACTGTTTTGTGCGTCGCACACTAGCGCTATTTTGCGCGTCGCACTGTTTTGTGCAGTTCACACTCGCGCTATTTTGCGCGTCGCAGTGTTTTGTGCAGTTCACACTGGCGCTATTTTGCACGTCGCACTGTTTTGTGCAGTTCACAGTCGCGCTATTTTGCGTGTCGCACTGTTTTGTGCAGTTCACACTCGCGCTATTTTGCGCGTCGCACTGTTTTGTGCAGTTCACACTGGCGCTATTTTGCGCGTCGCACTGTTTTGTGCAGTTTATCACTCCCGCTATTTTGTGCGTCGCACTGTTTTGTGCAGTTGACACTCGCGCTATTTTACGCGTCGCACTGTTTTGTGCAGTTGACACTCGCGCTATTTTGCTCGTCGCACTGTTTTGTGCAGTTTATCACTCCCGCTATTTTGCGGGTCGCACTGTTTTGTGCGTCGCACACTCGCGCTATTTTGCGCGTCGCACTGTTTTGTGCAGTTCACACTCGCGCTATTTTGCGCGTCGCAGTGTTTTGTGCAGTTCACACTGGCGCTATTTTGCACGTCGCACTGTTTTGTGCAGTTCACAGTCGCGCTATTTTGCGTGTCGCACTGTTTTGTGCAGTTCACACTCGCGCTATTTTGCGCGTCGCACTGTTTTGTGCAGCTTATCACTCCCGCTATTTTGCGGGTCGCACTGTTTTGTGCAGTTGACACTCGCGCTATTTTGCGCGTCGCACTGTTTTGTGCGGTTTATCACTCGAGCTATTTTGCGCGTCGCACTGTTTTGTGCAGTTCACACTCGCGCTATTTTGCGCGTCGCGCTGTTTTGTGCAGTTCACACTCGCGCTATTTTGCGCGTCGCCCTGTTTTGTGCAGTTTATCACTCGAGCTATTTTGCGCGTCGCACTGTTTTGTGCAGTTGACACTCGCGCTATTTTGCGCGTCGCACTGTTTTGTGCAGTTCACACTCGCGCTATTTTGCGCGTCGCAGTGTTTTGTGCAGTTCACACTGGCGCTATTTTGCGCGTCGCACTGTTTTGTGCAGTTCACACTCGCGCTATTTTGCGGGTCGCACTGTTTTGTGCAGTTCACACTCGCGCTATTTTGCGCATCGCACTGTTTTGTGCAGTTTATCACTCCCGCTATTTTGCGTGTCGCACTGTTTTGTGCAGTTGACACTCGCGCTATTTTGCGCGTCGCACTGTTTTGTGCAGTTTATCACTCGAGCTATTTTGCGCGTCGCACTGTTTTGTGCAGTTGACACTCGCGCTATTTTGCGCGTCCCCCTGTTTTGTGCAGTTCACACTCGCGCTATTTTGCGCGTCGCACTGTTTTGTGCAGTTCACACTGGCGCTATTTTGCGCGTCGCACTGTTTTGTGCAGTTCACACTCGCGCTATTTTACGCGTCGCACTGTTTTGTGCAGTTTATCACTCCCGCTATTTTGTGCGTCGCACTGTTTTGTGCAGATGACACTCGCGCTATTTTGCGCGTCGCACTGTTTTGTGCAGTTGACACTCGCGCTATTTTGCTCGTCGCACTGTTTTGTGCAGTTTATCACTCCCGCTATTTTGCGTGTCGCACTGTTTTGTGCGTCGCACACTCGCGCTATTTTGCGCGTCGCACTGTTTTGTGCAGTTCACACTCGCGCTATTTTGCGCGTCGCAGTGTTTTGTGCAGTTCACACTGGCGCTATTTTGCACGTCGCACTGTTTTGTGCAGTTCACAGTCGCGCTATTTTGCGTGTCGCACTGTTTTGTGCAGTTCACACTCGCGCTATTTTGCGCGTCGCACTGTTTTGTGCAGCTTATCACTCCCGCTATTTTGCGGGTCGCACTGTTTTGTGCAGTTGACACTCGCGCTATTTTGCGCGTCGCACTGTTTTGTGCAGTTTATCACTCGAGCTATTTTGCGCGTCGCACTGTTTTGTGCAGTTGACACTCGCGCTATTTTGCGCGTCGCACTGTTTTGTGCAGTTTATCACTCGAGCTATTTTGCGCGTCGCACTGTTTTGTGCAGTTGACACTCGCGCTATTTTGCGCGTCGCAGTGTTTTGTGCAGTTCACACTGGCGCTATTTTGCGCGTCGCACTGTTTTGTGCAGTTCACACTCGCGCTATTTTGCGCGTCGCACTGTTTTGTGCAGTTTATCACTCCCGCTATTTTGTGCGTCGCACTGTTTTGTGCAGATGACACTCGCGCTATTTTGCGCGTCGCACTGTTTTGTGCAGTTGACACTCGCGCTATTTTGCTCGTCGCACTGTTTTGTGCAGTTTATCACTCCCGCTATTTTGCGTGTCGCACTGTTTTGTGCGTCGCACACTCGCGCTATTTTGCGCGTCGCACTGTTTTGTGCAGTTCACACTCGCGCTATTTTGCGCGTCGCAGTGTTTTGTGCAGTTCACACTGGCGCTATTTTGCACGTCGCACTGTTTTGTGCAGTTCACAGTCGCGCTATTTTGCGGGTCGCACTGTTTTGTGCAGTTCACACTCGCGCTATTTTGCGCGTCGCACTGTTTTGTGCAGCTTATCACTCCCGCTATTTTGCGGGTCGCACTGTTTTGTGCAGTTGACACTCGCGCTATTTTGCGCGTCGCACTGTTTTGTGCAGTTTATCACTCGAGCTATTTTGCGCGTCGCACTGTTTTGTGCAGTTGACACTCGCGCTATTTTGCGCGTCGCACTGTTTTGTGCAGTTCATCACTCGAGCTATTTTGCGCGTCGCACTATTTTGTGCAGTTGACACTCGCGCTATTTTGCGCGTCGTAGTGTTTTGTGCAGTTCACACTGGCGCTATTTTGCACGTCGCACTGTTTTGTGCAGTTCACAGTCGCGCTATTTTGCGTGTCGCACTGTTTTGTGCAGTTCACACTCGCGCTATTTTGCGCGTCGCACTGTTTTGTGCAGCTTATCACTCCCGCTATTTTGCGGGTCGCACTGTTTTGTGCAGTTGACACTCGCGCTATTTTGCGCGTCGCACTGTTTTGTGCAGTTTATCACTCGAGCTATTTTGCGCGTCGCACTGTTTTGTGCAGTTGACACTCGCGCTATTTTGCGCGTCGCACTGTTTTGTGCAGTTCACACTCGCGCTATTTTGCGCGTCGCACTGTTTTGTGCAGTTCACACTCGCGCTATTTTGCGCGTCGCAGTGTTTTGTGCAGTTCACACTCGCGCTATTTTGCGCGTCGCACTGTTTTGTGCAGCTTATCACTCCCGCTATTTTGCGGGTCGCACTGTTTTGTGCAGTTGACACTCGCGCTATTTTGCGCGTCGCACTGTTTTGTGCAGTTTATCACTCGAGCTATTTTGCGCGTCGCACTGTTTTGTGCAGTTGACACTCGCGCTATTTTGCGCGTCGCACTGTTTTGTGCAGGTCACACTCGCGCTATTTTGCGCGTCGCACTGTTTTGTGCAGTTCACACTCGCGCTATTTTGCGCGTCGCAGTGTTTTGTGCAGTTCACACTCACGCTATTTTGCGCGTCGCACTGTTTTGTGCAGTTCACACTCGCGCTATTTTGCGGGTCGCACTGTTTTGTGCAGTTCACACTCGCGCTATTTTGCGCATCGCACTGTTTTGTGCAGTTTATCACTCCCGCTATTTTGCGTGTCGCACTGTTTTGTGCAGTTGACACTCGCGCTATTTTGCGCGTCGCACTGTTTTGTGCAGTTTATCACTCGAGCTATTTTGCGCGTCGCACTGTTTTGTGCAGTTGACACTCGCGCTATTTTGCGCGTCGCACTGTTTTGTGCAGTTCACACTCGCGCTATTTTGCGCGTCGCACTGTTTTGTGCAGTTCACACTGGCGCTATTTTGCGCGTCGCACTGTTTTGTGCAGTTCACACTCGCGCTATTTTGCGCGTCGCACTGTTTTGTGCAGTTTATCACTCCCGCTATTTTGTGCGTCGCACTGTTTTGTGCAGATGACACTCGCGCTATTTTGCGCGTCGCACTGTTTTGTGCAGTTGACACTCGCGCTATTTTGCTCGTCGCACTGTTTTGTGCAGTTTATCACTCCCGCTATTTTGCGTGTCACACTGTTTTGTGCGTCGCACACTCGCGCTATTTTGCGCGTCGCACTGTTTTGTGCAGTTCACACTCGCGCTATTTTGCGCGTCGCACTGTTTTGTGCAGTTTATCACTCGAGCTATTTTGCGCGTCGCACTGTTTTGCGCAGTTGACACTCGCGCTATTTTGCGCGTCGCACTGTTTTGTGCAGTTCACACTCGCGCTATTTTGCGCGTCGCAGTGTTTTGTGCAGTTCACACTGGCGCTATTTTGCACGTCGCACTGTTTTGTGCAGTTCACAGTCGCGCTATTTTGCGTGTCGCACTGTTTTGTGCAGTTCACACTCGCGCTATTTTGCGCGTCGCACTGTTTTGTGCAGCTTATCACTCCCGCTATTTTGCGGGTCGCACTGTTTTGTGCAGTTGACACTCGCGCTATTTTGCGCGTCGCACTGTTTTGTGCAGTTTATCACTCGAGCTATTTTGCGCGTCGCACTGTTTTGTGCAGTTGACACTCGCGCTATTTTGCGCGTCGCACTGTTTTGTGCAGTTCACACTCGCGCTATTTTGCGCGTCGCACTGTTTTGTGCAGTTCACACTCGCGCTATTTTGCGCGTCGCAGTGTTTTGTGCAGTTCACACTGGCGCTATTTTGCGCGTCGCACTGTTTTGTGCAGTTCACACTCGCGCTATTTTGCGCGTCGCACTGTTTTGTGCAGTTTATCACTCCCGCTATTTTGCGCGTCGCACTGTTTTGCGCAGTTGACACTCGCGCTATTTTGCGCGTCGCACTGTTTTGTGCAGTTTATCACTCGAGCTATTTTGCGCGTCGCACTGTTTTGTGCAGTTCACACTCGCGCTATTTTGCGCGTCGCACTCGCGCTATTTTGCGCGTCGCACTGTTTTGTGCATTTTATCACTCCCGCTATTTTGCACGTCGCACTGTTTTGTGCAGTTGACACTCGCGCTATTTTGCGCGTCGCACTGTTTTGTGCAGTTTATCACTCGAGCTATTTTGCGCGTCGCACTGTTTTGTGCAGTTCACACTCGCGCTATTTTGCGCGTCGCACTGTTTTGTGCGGTTTATCACTCGAGCTATTTTGCGCGTCGCAGTGTTTTGTGCAGTTCACACTCGCGCTATTTTGCGCGTCGCACTGTTTTGTGCAGTTCACACTCGCGCTATTTTGCGCGTCGCGCTGTTTTGTGCAGTTCACACTCGCGCTATTTTGCGCGTCGCCCTGTTTTGTGCAGTTTATCACTCGAGCTATTTTGCGCGTCGCACTGTTTTGTGCAGTTGACACTCGCGCTATTTTGCGCGTCGCACTGTTTTGTGCAGTTCACACTCGCGCTATTTTGCGCGTCGCACTGTTTTGTGCAGTTTATCACTCGAGCTATTTTGCGCGTCGCACTGTTTTGTGCAGTTCACACTCGCGCTATTTTGCGCGTCGCACTGTTTTGTGCAGTTCACACTCGCGCTATTTTGCGCGTCGCACTGTTTTGTGCAGTTCACACTGGCGCTATTTTGCGCGTCGCACTGTTTTGTGCAGTTCACACTCGCGCTATTTTGCGGGTCGCACTGTTTTGTGCAGTTCACACTCGCGCTATTTTGCGCATCGCACTGTTTTGTGCAGTTTATCACTCCCGCTATTTTGCGTGTCGCACTGTTTTATGCAGTTGACACTCGCGCTATTTTGCGCGTCGCACTGTTTTGTGCAGTTTATCACTCGAGCTATTTTGCGCGTCGCACTGTTTTGTGCAGTTGACACTCGCGCTATTTTGCGCGTCGCACTGTTTTGTGCAGTTCACACTCGCGCTATTTTGCGCGTCGCACTGTTTTGTGCAGTTCACACTGGCGCTATTTTGCGCGTCGCACTGTTTTGTGCAGTTCACACTCGCGCTATTTTGCGCGTCGCACTGTTTTGTGCAGTTTATCACTCCCGCTATTTTGTGCGTCGCACTGTTTTGTGCAGATGACACTCGCGCTATTTTGCGCGTCGCACTGTTTTGTGCAGTTGACACTCGCGCTATTTTGCTCGTCGCACTGTTTTGTGCAGTTTATCACTCCCGCTATTTTGCGTGTCGCACTGTTTTGTGCGTCGCACACTCGCGCTATTTTGCGCGTCGCACTGTTTTGTGCAGTTCACACTCGCGCTATTTTGCGCGTCGCAGTGTTTTGTGCAGTTCACACTGGCGCTATTTTGCACGTCGCACTGTTTTGTGCAGTTCACAGTCGCGCTATTTTGCGTGTCGCACTGTTTTGTGCAGTTCACACTCGCGCTATTTTGCGCGTCGCACTGTTTTGTGCAGCTTATCACTCCCGCTATTTTGCGGGTCGCACTGTTTTGTGCAGTTGACACTCGCGCTATTTTGCGCGTCGCACTGTTTTGTGCAGTTTATCACTCGAGCTATTTTGCGCGTCGCACTGTTTTGTGCAGTTGACACTCGCGCTATTTTGCGCGTCGCACTGTTTTGTGCAGTTCACACTCGCGCTATTTTGCGCGTCGCACTGTTTTGTGCAGTTCACACTCGCGCTATTTTGCGCGTCGCAGTGTTTTGTGCAGTTCACACTGGCGCTATTTTGCGCGTCGCACTGTTTTGTGCAGTTCACACTCGCGCTATTTTGCGCGTCGCACTGTTTTGTGCAGTTTATCACTCCCGCTATTTTGCGCGTCGCACTGTTTTGTGCAGTTGACACTCGCGCTATTTTGCGCGTCGCACTGTTTTGTGCAGTTTATCACTCGAGCTATTTTGCGCGTCGCACTGTTTTGTGCAGTTCACACTCGCGCTATTTTGCGCGTCGCACTCGCGCTATTTTACGCGTCGCACTGTTTTGTGCAGTTTATCACTCCCGCTATTTTGCACGTCGCACTGTTTTGTGCAGTTGACACTCGCGCTATTTTGCGCGTCGCACTGTTTTGTGCAGTTTATCACTCGAGCTATTTTGCGCGTCGCACTGTTTTGTGCAGTTCACACTCGCGCTATTTTGCGCGTCGCACTGTTTTGTGCGGTTTATCACTCGAGCTATTTTGCGCGTCGCAGTGTTTTGTGCAGTTCACACTCGCGCTATTTTGCGCGTCGCACTGTTTTGTGCAGTTCACACTCGCGCTATTTTGCGCGTCGCGCTGTTTTGTGCAGTTCACACTCGCGCTATTTTGCGCGTCGCCCTGTTTTGTGCAGTTTATCACTCAAGCTATTTTGCGCGTCGCACTGTTTTGTGCAGTTGACACTCGCGCTATTTTGCGCGTCGCACTGTTTTGTGCAGTTCACACTCGCGCTATTTTGCGCGTCGCACTGTTTTGTGCAGTTTATCACTCGAGCTATTTTGCGCGTCGCACTGTTTTGTGCAGTTCACACTCGCGCTATTTTGCGCGTCGCACTGTTTTGTGCAGTTCACACTCGCGCTATTTTGCGCGTCGCAGTGTTTTGTGCAGTTCACACTGGCGCTATTTTGCGCGTCGCACTGTTTTGTGCAGTTCACACTCGCGCTATTTTGCGGGTCGCACTGTTTTGTGCAGTTCACACTCGCGCTATTTTGCGCATCGCACTGTTTTGTGCAGTTTATCACTCCCGCTATTTTGCGTGTCGCACTGTTTTGTGCAGTTGACACTCGCGCTATTTTGCGCGTCGCACTGTTTTGTGCAGTTTATCACTCGAGCTATTTTGCGCGTCGCACTGTTTTGTGCAGTTCACACTCGCGCTATTTTGCGCGTCGCACTGTTTTGTGCAGTTCACACTCGCGCTATTTTGCGCGTCGCACTGTTTTGTGCAGTTCACACTGGCGCTATTTTGCGCGTCGCACTGTTTTGTGCAGTTCACACTCGCGCTATTTTGCGGGTCGCACTGTTTTGTGCAGTTCACACTCGCGCTATTTTGCTCGTCGCACTGTTTTGTGCAGTTTATCACTCCCGCTATTTTGCGTGTCGCACTGTTTTGTGCGTCGCACACTCGCGCTATTTTGCGCGTCGCACTGTTTTGTGCAGTTCACACTCGCGCTATTTTGCGCGTCGCAGTGTTTTGTGCAGTTCACACTGGCGCTATTTTGCACGTCGCACTGTTTTGTGCAGTTCACAGTCGCGCTATTTTGCGTGTCGCACTGTTTTGTGCAGTTCACACTCGCGCTATTTTGCGCGTCGCACTGTTTTGTGCAGCTTATCACTCCCGCTATTTTGCGGGTCGCACTGTTTTGTGCAGTTGACACTCGCGCTATTTTGCGCGTCGCACTGTTTTGTGCAGTTTATCACTCGAGCTATTTTGCGCGTCGCACTGTTTTGTGCAGTTGACACTCGCGCTATTTTGCGCGTCGCACTGTTTTGTGCAGTTCACACTCGCGCTATTTTGCGCGTCGCAGTGTTTTGTGCAGTTCACACTGGCGCTATTTTGCGCGTCGCACTGTTTTGTGCAGTTCACACTGGCGCTATTTTGCGCGTCGCACTGTTTTGTGCAGTTTATCACTCCCGCTATTTTGCGCGTCGCACTGTTTTGTGCAGTTGACACTCGCGCTATTTTGCGCGTCGCACTGTTTTGTGCAGTTTATCACTCGAGCTATTTTGCGCGTCGCACTGTTTTGTGCAGTTCACACTCGCGCTATTTTGCGCGTCGCACTCGCGCTATTTTGCGCGTCGCACTGTTTTGTGCAGTTTATCACTCCCGCTATTTTGCACGTCGCACTGTTTTGTGCAGTTGACACTCGCGCTATTTTGCGCGTCGCACTGTTTTGTGCAGTTTATCACTCGAGCTATTTTGCGCGTCGCACTGTTTTGTGCAGTTCACACTCGCGCTATTTTGCGCGTCGCACTGTTTTGTGCGGTTTATCACTCGAGCTATTTTGCGCGTCGCAGTGTTTTGTGCAGTTCACACTCGCGCTATTTTGCGCGTCGCACTGTTTTGTGCAGTTCACACTCGCGCTATTTTGCGCGTCGCGCTGTTTTGTGCAGTTCACACTCGCGCTATTTTGCGCGTCGCCCTGTTTTGTGCAGTTTATCACTCGAGCTATTTTGCGCGTCGCACTGTTTTGTGCAGTTGACACTCGCGCTATTTTGCGCGTCGCACTGTTTTGTGCAGTTCACACTCGCGCTATTTTGCGCGTCGCACTGTTTTGTGCAGTTTATCACTCGAGCTATTTTGCGCGTCGCACTGTTTTGTGCAGTTCACACTCGCGCTATTTTGCGCGTCGCACTGTTTTGTGCAGTTCACACTCGCGCTATTTTGCGCGTCGCAGTGTTTTGTGCAGTTCACACTGGCGCTATTTTGCGCGTCGCACTGTTTTGTGCAGTTCACACTCGCGCTATTTTGCGGGTCGCACTGTTTTGTGCAGTTCACACTCGCGCTATTTTGCGCATCGCACTGTTTTGTGCAGTTTATCACTCCCGCTATTTTGCGTGTCGCACTGTTTTGTGCAGTTGACACTCGCGCTATTTTGCGCGTCGCACTGTTTTCTGCAGTTTATCACTCGAGCTATTTTGCGCGTCGCACTGTTTTGTGCAGTTCACACTCGCGCTATTTTGCGCGTCGCACTGTTTTGTGCAGTTCACACTCGCGCTATTTTGCGCGTCGCACTGTTTTGTGCAGTTCACACTGGCGCTATTTTGCGCGTCGCACTGTTTTGTGCAGTTCACACTCGCGCTATTTTGCGGGTCGCACTGTTTTGTGCAGTTCACACTCGCGCTATTTTGCTCGTCGCACTGTTTTGTGCAGTTTATCACTCCCGCTATTTTGCGTGTCGCACTGTTTTGTGCGTCGCACACTCGCGCTATTTTGCGCGTCGCACTGTTTTGTGCAGTTCACACTCGCGCTATTTTGCGCGTCGCAGTGTTTTGTGCAGTTCACACTGGCGCTATTTTGCACGTCGCACTGTTTTGTGCAGTTCACAGTCGCGCTATTTTGCGTGTCGCACTGTTTTGTGCAGTTCACACTCGCGCTATTTTGCGCGTCGCACTGTTTTGTGCAGCTTATCACTCCCGCTATTTTGCGGGTCGCACTGTTTTGTGCAGTTGACACTCGCGCTATTTTGCGCGTCGCACTGTTTTGTGCAGTTTATCACTCGAGCTATTTTGCGCGTCGCACTGTTTTGTGCAGTTGACACTCGCGCTATTTTGCGCGTCGCACTGTTTTGTGCAGTTCACACTCGCGCTATTTTGCGCGTCGCACTGTTTTGTGCAGTTCACACTCGCGCTATTTTGCGCGTCGCAGTGTTTTGTGCAGTTCACACTGGCGCTATTTTGCGCGTCGCACTGTTTTGTGCAGTTCACACTCGCGCTATTTTGCGCGTCGCACTGTTTTGTGCAGTTTATCACTCCCGCTATTTTGCGCGTCGCACTGTTTTGTGCAGTTGACACTCGCGCTATTTTGCGCGTCGCACTGTTTTGTGCAGTTTATCACTCGAGCTATTTTGCGCGTCGCACTGTTTTGTGCAGTTCACACTCGCGCTATTTTGCGCATCGCACTCGCGCTATTTTGCGCGTCGCACTGTTTTGTGCAGTTTATCACTCCCGCTATTTTGCACGTCGCACTGTTTTGTGCAGTTGACACTCGCGCTATTTTGCGCGTCGCACTGTTTTGTGCAGTTTATCACTCGAGCTATTTTGCGCGTCGCACTGTTTTGTGCAGTTCACACTCGCGCTATTTTGCGCGTCGCACTGTTTTGTGCGGTTTATCACTCGAGCTATTTTGCGCGTCGCAGTGTTTTGTGCAGTTCACACTCGCGCTATTTTGCGCGTCGCACTGTTTTGTGCAGTTCACACTCGCGCTATTTTGCGCGTCGCGCTGTTTTGTGCAGTTCACACTCGCGCTATTTTGCGCGTCGCCCTGTTTTGTGCAGTTTATCACTCGAGCTATTTTGCGCGTCGCACTGTTTTGTGCAGTTGACACTCGCGCTATTTTGCGCGTCGCACTGTTTTGTGCAGTTCACACTCGCGCTATTTTGCGCGTCGCACTGTTTTGTGCAGTTTATCACTCGAGCTATTTTGCGCGTCGCACTGTTTTGTGCAGTTCACACTCGCGCTATTTTGCGCGTCGCAGTGTTTTGTGCAGTTCACACTGGCGCTATTTTGCGCGTCGCACTGTTTTGTGCAGTTCACACTGGCGCTATTTTGCGCGTCGCACTGTTTTGTGCAGTTTATCACTCCCGCTATTTTGCGCGTCGCACTGTTTTGTGCAGTTGACACTCGCGCTATTTTGCGCGTCGCACTGTTTTGTGCAGTTTATCACTCGAGCTATTTTGCGCGTCGCACTGTTTTGTGCAGTTCACACTCGCGCTATTTTGCGCGTCGCACTCGCGCTATTTTGCGCGTCGCACTGTTTTGTGCAGTTTATCACTCCCGCTATTTTGCACGTCGCACTGTTTTGTGCAGTTGACACTCGCGCTATTTTGCGCGTCGCACTGTTTTGTGCAGTTTATCACTCGAGCTATTTTGCGCGTCGCACTGTTTTGTGCAGTTCACACTCGCGCTATTTTGCGCGTCGCACTGTTTTGTGCGGTTTATCACTCGAGCTATTTTGCGCGTCGCAGTGTTTTGTGCAGTTCACACTCGCGCTATTTTGCGCGTCGCACTGTTTTGTGCAGTTCACACTCGCGCTATTTTGCGCGTCGCGCTGTTTTGTGCAGTTCACACTCGCGCTATTTTGCGCGTCGCCCTGTTTTGTGCAGTTTATCACTCGAGCTATTTTGCGCGTCGCACTGTTTTGTGCAGTTGACACTCGCGCTATTTTGCGCGTCGCACTGTTTTGTGCAGTTCACACTCGCGCTATTTTGCGCGTCGCACTGTTTTGTGCAGTTTATCACTCGAGCTATTTTGCGCGTCGCACTGTTTTGTGCAGTTCACACTCGCGCTATTTTGCGCGTCGCACTGTTTTGTGCAGTTCACACTCGCGCTATTTTGCGCGTCGCAGTGTTTTGTGCAGTTCACACTGGCGCTATTTTGCGCGTCGCACTGTTTTGTGCAGTTCACACTCGCGCTATTTTGCGGGTCGCACTGTTTTGTGCAGTTCACACTCGCGCTATTTTGCGCATCGCACTGTTTTGTGCAGTTTATCACTCCCGCTATTTTGCGTGTCGCACTGTTTTGTGCAGTTGACACTCGCGCTATTTTGCGCGTCGCACTGTTTTCTGCAGTTTATCACTCGAGCTATTTTGCGCGTCGCACTGTTTTGTGCAGTTCACACTCGCGCTATTTTGCGCGTCGCACTGTTTTGTGCAGTTCACACTCGCGCTATTTTGCGCGTCGCACTGTTTTGTGCAGTTCACACTGGCGCTATTTTGCGCGTCGCACTGTTTTGTGCAGTTCACACTCGCGCTATTTTGCGGGTCGCACTGTTTTGTGCAGTTCACACTCGCGCTATTTTGCTCGTCGCACTGTTTTGTGCAGTTTATCACTCCCGCTATTTTGCGTGTCGCACTGTTTTGTGCGTCGCACACTCGCGCTATTTTGCGCGTCGCACTGTTTTGTGCAGTTCACACTCGCGCTATTTTGCGCGTCGCAGTGTTTTGTGCAGTTCACACTGGCGCTATTTTGCACGTCGCACTGTTTTGTGCAGTTCACAGTCGCGCTATTTTGCGTGTCGCACTGTTTTGTGCAGTTCACACTCGCGCTATTTTGCGCGTCGCACTGTTTTGTGCAGCTTATCACTCCCGCTATTTTGCGGGTCGCACTGTTTTGTGCAGTTGACACTCGCGCTATTTTGCGCGTCGCACTGTTTTGTGCAGTTTATCACTCGAGCTATTTTGCGCGTCGCACTGTTTTGTGCAGTTGACACTCGCGCTATTTTGCGCGTCGCACTGTTTTGTGCAGTTCACACTCGCGCTATTTTGCGCGTCGCACTGTTTTGTGCAGTTCACACTCGCGCTATTTTGCGCGTCGCAGTGTTTTGTGCAGTTCACACTGGCGCTATTTTGCGCGTCGCACTGTTTTGTGCAGTTCACACTCGCGCTATTTTGCGCGTCGCACTGTTTTGTGCAGTTTATCACTCCCGCTATTTTGCGCGTCGCACTGTTTTGTGCAGTTGACACTCGCGCTATTTTGCGCGTCGCACTGTTTTGTGCAGTTTATCACTCGAGCTATTTTGCGCGTCGCACTGTTTTGTGCAGTTCACACTCGCGCTATTTTGCGCGTCGCACTCGCGCTATTTTGCGCGTCGCACTGTTTTGTGCAGTTTATCACTCCCGCTATTTTGCACGTCGCACTGTTTTGTGCAGTTGACACTCGCGCTATTTTGCGCGTCGCACTGTTTTGTGCAGTTTATCACTCGAGCTATTTTGCGCGTCGCACTGTTTTGTGCAGTTCACACTCGCGCTATTTTGCGCGTCGCACTGTTTTGTGCGGTTTATCACTCGAGCTATTTTGCGCGTCGCAGTGTTTTGTGCAGTTCACACTCGCGCTATTTTGCGCGTCGCACTGTTTTGTGCAGTTCACACTCGCGCTATTTTGCGCGTCGCGCTGTTTTGTGCAGTTCACACTCGCGCTATTTTGCGCGTCGCCCTGTTTTGTGCAGTTTATCACTCGAGCTATTTTGCGCGTCGCACTGTTTTGTGCAGTTGACACTCGCGCTATTTTGCGCGTCGCACTGTTTTGTGCAGTTCACACTCGCGCTATTTTGCGCGTCGCACTGTTTTGTGCAGTTTATCACTCGAGCTATTTTGCGCGTCGCACTGTTTTGTGCAGTTCACACTCGCGCTATTTTGCGCGTCGCACTGTTTTGTGCAGTTCACACTCGCGCTATTTTGCGCGTCGCAGTGTTTTGTGCAGTTCACACTGGCGCTATTTTGCGCGTCGCACTGTTTTGTGCAGTTCACACTCGCGCTATTTTGCGGGTCGCACTGTTTTGTGCAGTTCACACTCGCGCTATTTTGCGCATCGCACTGTTTTGTGCAGTTTATCACTCCCGCTATTTTGCGTGTCGCACTGTTTTGTGCAGTTGACACTCGCGCTATTTTGCGCGTCGCACTGTTTTCTGCAGTTTATCACTCGAGCTATTTTGCGCGTCGCACTGTTTTGTGCAGTTCACACTCGCGCTATTTTGCGCGTCGCACTGTTTTGTGCAGTTCACACTCGCGCTATTTTGCGCGTCGCACTGTTTTGTGCAGTTCACACTGGCGCTATTTTGCGCGTCGCACTGTTTTGTGCAGTTCACACTCGCGCTATTTTGCGGGTCGCACTGTTTTGTGCAGTTCACACTCGCGCTATTTTGCGCATCGCACTGTTTTGTGCAGTTTATCACTCCCGCTATTTTGCGTGTCGCACTGTTTTGTGCAGTTGACACTCGCGCTATTTTGCGCGTCGCACTGTTTTGTGCAGTTTATCACTCGAGCTATTTTGCGCGTCGCACTGTTTTGTGCAGTTGACACTCGCGCTATTTTGCGCGTCGCACTGTTTTGTGCAGTTCACACTCGCGCTATTTTGTGCGTCGCACTGTTTTGTGCAGTTCACACTGGCGCTATTTTGCGCGTCGCACTGTTTTGTGCAGTTCACACTCGCGCTATTTTGCGCGTCGCACTGTTTTGTGCAGTTTATCACTCCCGCTATTTTGTGCGTCGCACTGTTTTGTGCAGATGACACTCGCGCTATTTTGCGCGTCGCACTGTTTTGTGCAGTTGACACTCGCGCTATTTTGCTCGTCGCACTGTTTTGTGCAGTTTATCACTCCCGCTATTTTGCGTGTCGCACTGTTTTGTGCGTCGCACACTCGCGCTATTTTGCGCGTCGCACTGTTTTGTGCAGTTCACACTCGCGCTATTTTGCGCGTCGCAGTGTTTTGTGCAGTTCACACTGGCGCTATTTTGCACGTCGCACTGTTTTGTGCAGTTCACAGTCGCGCTATTTTGCGTGTCGCACTGTTTTGTGCAGTTCACACTCGCGCTATTTTGCGCGTCGCACTGTTTTGTGCAGCTTATCACTCCCGCTATTTTGCGGGTCGCACTGTTTTGTGCAGTTGACACTCGCGCTATTTTGCGCGTCGCACTGTTTTGTGCAGTTTATCACTCGAGCTATTTTGCGCGTCGCACTGTTTTGTGCAGTTGACACTCGCGCTATTTTGCGCGTCGCACTGTTTTGTGCAGTTCACACTCGCGCTATTTTGCGCGTCGCACTGTTTTGTGCAGTTCACACTCGCGCTATTTTGCGCGTCGCAGTGTTTTGTGCAGTTCACACTGGCGCTATTTTGCGCGTCGCACTGTTTTGTGCAGTTCACACTCGCGCTATTTTGCGCGTCGCACTGTTTTGTGCAGTTTATCACTCCCGCTATTTTGCGCGTCGCACTGTTTTGTGCAGTTGACACTCGCGCTATTTTGCGCGTCGCACTGTTTTGTGCAGTTTATCACTCGAGCTATTTTGCGCGTCGCACTGTTTTGTGCAGTTCACACTCGCGCTATTTTGCGCGTCGCACTCGCGCTATTTTGCGCGTCGCACTGTTTTGTGCAGTTTATCACTCCCGCTATTTTGCACGTCGCACTGTTTTGTGCAGTTGACACTCGCGCTATTTTGCGCGTCGCACTGTTTTGTGCAGTTTATCACTCGAGCTATTTTGCGCGTCGCACTGTTTTGTGCAGTTCACACTCGCGCTATTTTGCGCGTCGCACTGTTTTGTGCGGTTTATCACTCGAGCTATTTTGCGCGTCGCAGTGTTTTGTGCAGTTCACACTCGCGCTATTTTGCGCGTCGCACTGTTTTGTGCAGTTCACACTCGCGCTATTTTGCGCGTCGCGCTGTTTTGTGCAGTTCACACTCGCGCTATTTTGCGCGTCGCCCTGTTTTGTGCAGTTTATCACTCGAGCTATTTTGCGCGTCGCACTGTTTTGTGCAGTTGACACTCGCGCTATTTTGCGCGTCGCACTGTTTTGTGCAGTTCACACTCGCGCTATTTTGCGCGTCGCACTGTTTTGTGCAGTTTATCACTCGAGCTATTTTGCGCGTCGCACTGTTTTGTGCAGTTCACACTCGCGCTATTTTGCGCGTCGCACTGTTTTGTGCAGTTCACACTCGCGCTATTTTGCGCGTCGCACTGTTTTGTGCAGTTCACACTCGCGCTATTTTGCGCGTCGCACTGTTTTGTGCAGTTCACACTCGCGCTATTTTGCGCGTCGCACTGTTTTGTGCAGTTCACACTCGCGCTATTTTGCGCGTCGCACTGTTTTGTGCAGTTCACACTCGCGCTATTTGGCGTGTCGCACTGTTTTGTGCAGTTCACACTCGCGCTATTTTGCGCGTCGCCCTGTTTTGTGCAGTTTATCACTGCCGCTATTTTGCGCGACGCACTGTTTTGTGCAGTTGACACTCGCGCTATTTTGCGCGTCGCACTGTTTTGTGCAGTTTATCACTCGAGCTATTTTGCGCGTCGCACTGTTTTGTGCAGTTCACACTCGCGCTATTTTGCGCGTCGCACTGTTTTGTGCAGTTCACACTCGCGCTATTTTGCGCGTCGCAGTGTTTTGTGCAGTTCACACTGGCGCTATTTTGCCCGTCGCACTGTTTTGTGCAGTTCACACTCGCGCTATTTTGCGCGTCGCAGCGTTTTGTGCAGTTCACACTGGCGCTATTTTGCACGTCGCACTGTTTTGTGCAGTTCACACTCGCGCTATTTTGCGTGTCGCACTGTTTTGTGCAGTTCACACTCGCGCTATTTTGCGCGTCGCACTGTTTTGTGCAGCTTATCACTCCCGCTATTTTGCGCGTCGCACTGTTTTGTGCAGTTGACACTCGCGCTATTTTGCGCGTCGCACTGTTTTGCGCAGTTTATCACTCGAGCTATTTTGCGCGTCGCACTGTTTTGTGCAGTTCACACTCGCGCTATTTTGCGCGTCGCACTCGCGCTATTTTGCGCGTCGCACTGTTTTGTGCAGTTTATCACTTCCGCTATTTTGCGCGTCGCACTGTTTTGTGCAGTTGACACTCGCGCTATTTTGCGCGTCGCACTGTTTTGTGCTGTTTATCACTCGAGCTATTTTGCGCGTCGCACTGTTTTGTGCAGTTCACACTCGCGCTATTTTGCGCGTCGCACTGTTTTGTGCAGTTCACACTCGCGCTATTTTGCGCGTCGCACTGTTTTGTGCAGTTTATCACTCCCGCTATTTTGCGCGTCGCACTGTTTTGTGCAGTTGACACTCGAGCTATTTTGCGCGTCGCACTGTTTTGTGCAGTTTCTCACTCGAGCTATTTTGCGCGTCGCACTGTTTTGTGCAGTTCACACTCGCGCTATTTTGCGCGTCGCACTGTTTTGTGCAGTTCACACTCGCGCTATTTTGCGCGTCGCAGTGTTTTGTGCAGTTCACACTCGCGCTATTTTGCGCGTCGCACTGTTTTGTGCAGTCCACACTCGCGCTATTTTGCGCGTCGCACTGTTTTGTGCAGTTTATCACTCCCGCTATTTTGCGCGCCGCACTGTTTTGTGCAGTTGACACTCGCGCTATTTTGCGCGTCGCACTGTTTTGTGCAGTTTATCACTCGAGCTATTTTGCGCGTCGCACTGTTTTGTGCAGTTGACACTCGCGCTATTTTGCGCGTCGCACTGTTTTGTGCAGTTCACACTGGCGCTATTTTGCGCGTCGCACTGTTTTGTGCAGTTCACACTCGCGCTATTTTGCGCGTCGCACTGTTTTGTGCAGTTCACACTCGTGCTATTTTGCGCGTCGCACTGTTTTGTGCAGTTCACACTCGCGCTATTTTGCGCGTCGCACTGTTTTGTGCAGTTTATCACTCCCGCTATTTTGCGCGTCGCACTGTTTTGTGCAGTTGACACTCGCTCTATTTTGCGCGTCGCACTGTTTTGTGCAGTTTATCACTCGAGCTATTTTGCGCGTCGCACTGTTTTGTGCAGTTCACACTCGCGCTATTTTGCGCGTCGCACTGTTTTGTGCAGTTCACACTCGCGCTATTTTGCGCGTCGCAGTGTTTTGTACAGTTCACACTGGCGCTATTTTGCGCGTCGCACTGTTTTGTGCAGTTCACACTCGCGCTATTTTGGGCGTCGCACTGTTTTGTGCAGTTCACACTCGCGCTATTTTGCGCGTCGCACTGTTTTGTGCAGTTCACACTCGCGCTATTTTGCGCGTCGCACTGTTTTGTGCAGTTCACACTCGCGCTATTTTGCGCGTCGCACTGTTTTGTGCAGTTCACACTCGCGCTATTTTGCGGGTCGCACTGTTTTGTGCAGTTCACACTCGCGCTATTTTGCGCGTCGCCCTGTTTTGTGCAGTTTATCACTGCCGCTATTTTGCGCGACGCACTGTTTTGTGCAGTTGACACTCGCGCTATTTTGCGCGTCGCACTGTTTTGTGCAGTTTATCACTCGAGCTATTTTGCGCGTCGCACTGTTTTGTGCAGTTCACACTCGCGCTATTTTGCGCCTCGCACTGTTTTGTGCAGTTCACACTCGCGCTATTTTGCGCGTCGCAGTGTTTTGTGCAGTTCACACTGGCGCTATTTTGCACGTCGCACTGTTTTGTGCAGTTCACACTCGCGCTATTTTGCGGGTCGCACTGTTTTGTGCAGTTCACACTCGCGCTATTTTGCGCGTCGCACTGTTTTGTGCTGTTTATCACTCCCGCTATTTTGCGTGTCGCACTGTTTTGTGCAGTTGACACTCGCGCTATTTTGCGCGTCGCACTGTTTTGTGCAGTTTATCACTCGAGCTATTTTGCGCGTCGCACTGTTTTGTGCAGTTGACACTCGCGCTATTTTGCGCGTCGCACTGTTTTGTGCAGTTCACACTCGCGCTATTTTGCGCGTCGCAGAGTCTTGTGCAGTTCACACTGGCGCTATTTTGCGCGTCGCACTGTTTTGTGCAGTTCACACTCGCGCTATTTTGCGCGTCGCACTGTTTTGTGCAGTTTATCACTCCCGCTATTTTTCGCGTCGCACTGTTTTGTGCAGTTGACACTCGCGCTATTTTGCGCGTCGCACTGTTTTGTGCAGTTTATCACTCGAGCTATTTTGCGCGTCGCAGTGTTTTGTGCAGTTCACACTCGCGCAATTTTGCGCGTCGCACTCGCGCTATTTTGCGCGTCGCACTGTTTTGTGCAGTTTATCACTCCCGCTATTTTGCACGTCGCACTGTTTTGTGCAGTTGACACTCGCGCTATTTTGCGCGTCGCACTGTTTTGTGCAGTTTATCACTCGAGCTATTTTGCGCGTCGCACTGTTTTGTGCAGTTCACACTCGCGCTATTTTGCGCGTCGCACTGTTTTGTGCGGTTTATCACTCGAGCTATTTTGCGCGTCGCAGTGTTTTGTGCAGTTCACACTCGCGCTATTTTGCGCGTCGCACGGTTTTGTGCAGTTCACACTCGCGCTATTTTGCGCGTCGCACGGTTTTGTGCAGTTCACACTCGCGCTATTTTGCGCGTCGCACTGTTTTGTGCAGTTCACACTCGCGCTATTTTGCGCGTCGCGCTGTTTTGTGCAGTTCACACTCGCGCTATTTTGCGCGTCGCCCTGTTTTGTGCAGTTTATCACTCGAGCTATTTTGCGCGTCGCACTGTTTTGTGCAGGTGACACTCGCGCTATTTTGCGCGTCGCACTGTTTTGTGCAGTTCACACTCGCGCTATTTTGCGCGTCGCACTGTTTTGTGCAGTTTATCACTCGAGCTATTTTGCGCGTCGCACTGTTTTGTGCAGTTCACACTCGCGCTATTTTGCGCGTCGCACTGTTTTGTGCAGTTCACACTCGCGCTATTTTGCGCGTCGTAGTGTTTTGTGCAGTTCACACTGGCGCTATTTTGCGCGTCGCACTGTTTTGTGCAGTTCACACTCGCGCTATTTTGCGGGTCGCACTGTTTTGTGCAGTTCACACTCGCGCTATTTTGCGCGTCGCACTGTTTTGTGCAGTTTATCACTCCCGCTATTTTGCGGGTCGCACTGTTTTGTGCAGTTGACACTCGCGCTATTTTGCGCGTCGCACTGTTTTGTGCAGTTTATCACTCGAGCTATTTTGCGCGTCGCACTGTTTTGTGCAGTTGACACTCGCGCTATTTTGCGCGTCGCACTGTTTTGTGCAGTTCACACTCGCGCTATTTTGCGCGTCGCACAGTTTTGTGCAGTTCACACTGGCGCTATTTTGCGCGTCGCACTGTTTTGTGCAGTTCACACTCGCGCTATTTTGCGCGTCGCACTGTTTTGTGCAGTTTATCACTCCCGCTATTTTGCGCGTCGCACTGTTTTGTGCAGTTGACACTCGCGCTATTTTGCGCGTCGCACTGTTTTGTGCAGTTGACACTCGCGCTATTTTGCTCGTCGCACTGTTTTGTGCAGTTTATCACTCCCGCTATTTTGCGGGTCGCACTGTTTTGTGCGTCGCACACTCGCGCTATTTTGCGCGTCGCACTGTTTTGTGCAGTTCACACTCGCGCTATTTTGCGCGTCGCAGTGTTTTGTGCAGTTCACACTGGCGCTATTTTGCGCGTCGCACTGTTTTGTGCAGTTCACACTCGCGCTATTTTGCGGGTCCCACTGTTTTGTGCAGTTCACACTCGCGCTATTTTGCGCGTCGCACTGTTTTGTGCAGTTTATCACTCCCGCTATTTTGCGTGTCGCACTGTTTTGTGCAGTTGACACTCGCGCTATTTTGCGCGTCGCACTGTTTTGTGCAGTTTATCACTCGAGCTATTTTGCGCGTCGCACTGTTTTGTGCAGTTGACACTCGCGCTATTTTGCGCGTCGCACTGTTTTGTGCAGTTCACACTCGCGCTATTTTGCGCGTCGCACTGTTTTGTGCAGTTCACACTCGCGCTATTTTGCGCGTCGCACTGTTTTGTGCAGTTCACAGTGGCGCTATTTTGCCCGTCGCACTGTTTTGTGCAGTTCACACTCGCGCTATTTTGCGCGTCGCACTGTTTTGTGCAGTTTATCACTCCCGCTATTTTGCGCGTCGCACTGTTTTGTGCAGTTGACACTCGCGCTATTTTGCGCGTCGCACTGTTTTGTGCAGTTTATCACTCGAGCTATTTTGCGCGTCGCACTGTTTTGTGCAGTTCACACTCGCGCTATTTTGCGCGTCGCACTCGCGCTATTTTGCGCGTCGCACTGTTTTGTGCAGTTTATCACTCCCGCTATTTTGCACGTCGCACTGTTTTGTGTAGTTGACACTCGCGCTATTTTGCGCGTCGCACTGTTTTGTGCAGTTTATCACTCGAGCTATTTTGCGCGTCGCACTGTTTTGTGCAGTTTATCACACCCGCTATTTTGCGCGTCGCACTGTTTTGTGCAGTTGACACTCGCGCTATTTTGCGCGTCGCACTGTTTTGTGCAGTTTATCACTCGAGCTATTTTGCGCGTCGCAGTGTTTTGTGCAGTTCACACTCGCGCTATTTTGCGCGTCGCACGGTTTTGTGCAGTTCACACTCGCGCTATTTTGCGCGTCGCACTGTTTTGTGCAGTTCACACTCGCGCTATTTTGCGCGTCGCGCTGTTTTGTGCAGTTCACACTCGCGCTATTTTGCGCGTCGCCCTGTTTTGTGCAGTTTATCACTCGAGCTATTTTGCGCGTCGCACTGTTTTGTCCAGTTGACACTCGCGCTATATTGCGCGTCGCACTGTTTTGTGCAGTTCACACTCGCGCTATTTTGCGCGTCGCACTGTTTTGTGCAGTTTATCACTCGAGCTATTTTGCGCGTCGCACTGTTTTGTGCAGTTTATCACTCCCGCTATTTTGCACGTCGCACTGTTTTGTGCAGTTGACACTCGCGCTATTTTGCGCGTCGCACTGTTTTGTGCGGTTTATCACTCGAGCTATTTTGCGCGTCGCAGTGTTTTGTGCAGTTCACACTCGCGCTATTTTGCGCGTCGCACGGTTTTGTGCAGTTCACACTCGCGCTATTTTGCGCGTCGCACTGTTTTGTGCAGTTCACACTCGCGCTATTTTGTGCGTCGCGCTGTTTTGTGCAGTTCACACTCGCGCTATTTTGCGCGTCGCCCTGTTTTCTGCAGTTTATCACTCGAGCTATTTTGCGCGTCGCACTGTTTTGTGCAGTTGACACTCGCGCTATTTTGCGCGTCGCACTGTTTTGTGCAGTTCACACTGGCGCTATTTTGCGCGTCGCACTGTTTTGTGCAGTTCACACTCGCGCTATTTTGCGCGTCGCAGAGTTTTGTGCAGTTCACACTGGCGCTATTTTGCGCGTCGCACTGTTTTGTGCAGTTCACACTCGCGCTATTTTGCGCGTCGCACTGTTTTGTGCAGTTTATCACTCCCGCTATTTTTCGCGTCGCACTGTTTTGTGCAGTTGACACTCGCGCTATTTTGCGCGTCGCACTGTTTTGTGCAGTTTATCACTCGAGCTATTTTGCGCGTCGCAGTGTTTTGTGCAGTTCACACTCGCGCAATTTTGCGCGTCGCACTCGCGCTATTTTGCGCGTCGCACTGTTTTGTGCAGTTTATCACTCCCGCTATTTTGCACGTCGCACTGTTTTGTGCAGTTGACACTCGCGCTATTTTGCGCGTCGCACTGTTTTGTGCAGTTTATCACTCGAGCTATTCTGCGCGTCGCACTGTTTTGTGCAGTTCACACTCGCGCTATTTTGCGCGTCGCACTGTTTTGTGCGGTTTATCACTCGAGCTATTTTGCGCGTCGCAGTGTTTTGTGCAGTTCACACTCGCGCTATTTTGCGCGTCGCACGGTTTTGTGCAGTTCACACTCGCGCTATTTTGCGCGTCGCACGGTTTTGTGCAGTTCACACTCGCGCTATTTTGCGCGTCGCACTGTTTTGTGCAGTTCACACTCGCGCTATTTTGCGCGTCGCACTGTTTTGTGCAGTTCACACTCGCGCTATTTTGCGCGTCGCGCTGTTTTGTGCAGTTCACACTCGCGCTATTTTGCGCGTCGCCCTGTTTTGTGCAGTTTATCACTCGAGCTATTTTGCGCGTCGCACTGTTTTGTGCAGTTGACACTCGCGCTATTTTGCGCGTCGCACTGTTTTGTGCAGTTCACACTCGCGCTATTTTGCGCGTCGCACTGTTTTGTGCAGTTTATCACTCGAGCTATTTTGCGCGTCGCACTGTTTTGTGCAGTTCACACTCGCGCTATTTTGCGCGTCGCACTGTTTTGTGCAGTTCACACTCGCGCTATTTTGCGCGTCGCAGTGTTTTGTGCAGTTCACACTGGCGCTATTTTGCGCGTCGCACTGTTTTGTGCAGTTCACACTCGCGCTATTTTGCGGGTCGCACTGTTTTGTGCAGTTCACACTCGCGCTATTTTGCGCATCGCACTGTTTTGTGCAGTTTATCACTCCCGCTATTTTGCGGGTCGCACTGTTTTGTGCAGTTGACACTCGCGCTATTTTGCGCGTCGCACTGTTTTGTGCAGTTTATCACTCGAGCTATTTTGCGCGTCGCACAGTTTTGTGCAGTTGACACTCGCGCTATTTTGCGCGTCGCACTGTTTTGTGCAGTTCACACTGGCGCTATTTTGCGCGTCGCACTGTTTTGTGCAGTTCACACTCGCGCTATTTTGCGGGTCGCACTGTTTTGTGCAGTTCACACTCGCGCTATTTTGCGCGTCGCACTGTTTTTTGCAGTTGACACTCGCGCTATTTTGCGCGTCGCACTGTTTTGTGCAGTTTATCACTCGAGCTATTTTGCGCGTCGCACTGTTTTGTGCAGTTCACACTCGCGCTATTTTGCGCGTCGCACTGTTTTGTGCGGTTTATCACTCGAGCTATTTTGCGCGTCGCAGTGTTTTGTGCAGTTCACACTCGCGCTATTTTGCGCGTCGCACGGTTTTGTGCAGTTCACACTCGCGCTATTTTGCGCGTCGCACGGTTTTGTGCAGTTCACACTCGCGCTATTTTGCGCGTCGCACTGTTTTGTGCAGTTCACACTCGCGCTATTTTGCGCGTCGCGCTGTTTTGTGCAGTTCACACTCGCGCTATTTTGCGCGTCGCCCTGTTTTGTGCAGTTTATCACTCGAGCTATTTTGCGCGTCGCACTGTTTTGTGCAGTTGACACTCGCGCTATTTTGCGCGTCGCACTGTTTTGTGCAGTTCACACTGGCGCTATTTTGCGCGTCGCACTGTTTTGTGCAGTTCACACTCGCGCTATTTTGCGGGTCGCACTGTTTTGTGCAGTTCACACTCGCGCTATTTTGCGCGTCGCACTGTTTTGTGCAGTTGACACTCGCGCTATTTTGCGCGTCGCACTGTTTTGTGCAGTTTATCACTCGAGCTATTTTGCGCGTCGCAGTGTTTTGTGCAGTTCACACTCGCGCAATTTTGCGCGTCGCACTCGCGCTATTTTGCGCGTCGCACTGTGTTGTGCAGTTTATCACTCCCGCTATTTTGCACGTCGCACTGTTTTGTGCAGTTGACACTCGCGCTATTTTGCGCGTCGCACTGTTTTGTGCAGTTTATCACTCGAGCTATTTTGCGCGTCGCACTGTTTTGTGCAGTTCACACTCGCGCTATTTTGCGCGTCGCACTGTTTTGTGCGGTTTATCACTCGAGCTATTTTGCGCGTCGCAGTGTTTTGTGCAGTTCACACTCGCGCTATTTTGCGCGTCGCACGGTTTTGTGCAGTTCACACTCGCGCTATTTTGCGCGTCACACTGTTTTGTGCAGTTCACACTCGCGCTATTTTGCGCGTCGCGCTGTTTTGTGCAGTTCACACTCGCGCTATTTTGCGCGTCGCCCTGTTTTGTGCAGTTTATCACTCGAGCTATTTTGCGCGTCGCACTGTTTTGTGCAGTTGACACTCGCGCTATTTTGCGCGTCGTACTGTTTTGTGCAGTTCACACTCGCGCTATTTTGCGCGTCGCACTGTTTTGTGCAGTTTATCACTCGAGCTATTTTGCGCGTCGCACTGTTTTGTGCAGTTCACACTCGCGCTATTTTGCGCGTCGCACTGTTTTGTGCAGTTCACACTCGCGCTATTTTGCGCGTCGCACTGTTTTGTGCAGTTCACACTCGCGCTATTTTGCGCGTCGCACTGTTTTGTGCAGTTCACACTCGCGCTATTTTGCGGGTCGCACTGTTTTGTGCAGTTCACACTGGCGCTATTTTGCGCGTCGCATAGTTTTGTGCAGTTCACACTCGCGCTATTTTGCGGGTCGCACTGTTTTGTGCAGTTCACACTCGCGCTATTTTGCGCGTCGCACTGTTTTGTGCAGTTGACACTCGCGCTATTTTGCGCGTCGCACTGTTTTGTGCAGTTTATCACTCGAGCTATTTTGCGCGTCGCACTGTTTTGTGCAGTTCACACTCGCGCTATTTTGCGCGTCGCACTGTTTTGTGCGGTTTATCACTCGAGCTATTTTGCGCGTCGCAGTGTTTTGTGCAGTTCACACTCGCGCTATTTTGCGCGTCGCACGGTTTTCTGCAGTTCACACTCGCGCTATTTTGCGCGTCGCACGGTTTTGTGCAGTTCACACTCGCGCTATTTTGCGCGTCGCACTGTTTTGTGCAGTTCACACTCGCGCTATTTTGCGCGTCGCGCTGTTTTGTGCAGTTCACACTCGCGCTATTTTGCGCGTCGCCCTGTTTTGTGCAGTTTATCACTCGAGCTATTTTGCGCGTCGCACTGTTTTGTGCAGTTGACACTCGCGCTATTTTGCGCGTCGCACTGTTTTGTGCAGTTCACACTGGCGCTATTTTGCGCGTCACACTGTTTTGTGCAGTTCACACTCGCGCTATTTTGCGGGTCGCACTGTTTTGTGCAGTTCACAATCGCGCTATTTTGCGCGTCGCACTGTTTTGTGCAGTTCGCACTCGTGCTATTTTGCGCGTCGCACTGTTTTGTGCAGTTCCCACTCGCGCTATTTTGCGCGTCGCACTGTTTTGTGCAGTTTATCACTCCCGCTATTTTGCGCGTCGCACTGTTTTGTGCAGTTGACACTCGCGCTATTTTGCGCGTCGCACTGTTTTGTGCAGTTTATCACTCGAGCTATTTTGCGCGTCGCAGTGTTTTGTGCAGTTCACACTCGCGCAATTTTGCGCGTCGCACTCGCGCTATTTTGCGCGTCGCACTGTGTTGTGCAGTTTATCACTCCCGCTATTTTGCACGTCGCACTGTTTTGTGCAGTTGACACTCGCGCTATTTTGCGCGTCGCACTGTTTTGTGCAGTTTATCACTCGAGCTATTTTGCGCGTCGCACTGTTTTGTGCAGTTCACACTCGCGCTATTTTGCGCGTCGCACTGTTTTGTGCGGTTTATCACTCGAGCTATTTTGCGCGTCGCAGTGTTTTGTGCAGTTCACACTCGCGCTATTTTGCGCGTCGCACGGTTTTGTGCAGTTCACACTCGCGCTATTTTGCGCGTCGCACTGTTTTGTGCAGTTCACACTCGCGCTATTTTGCGCGTCGCGCTGTTTTGTGCAGTTCACACTCGCGCTATTTTGCGCGTCGCCCTGTTTTGTGCAGTTTATCACTCGAGCTATTTTGCGCGTCGCACTGTTTTGTGCAGTTGACACTCGCGCTATTTTGCGCGTCGTACTGTTTTGTGCAGTTCACACTCGCGCTATTTTGCGCGTCGCACTGTTTTGTGCAGTTTATCACTCGAGCTATTTTGCGCGTCGCACTGTTTTGTGCAGTTCACACTCGCGCTATTTTGCGCGTCGCACTGTTTTGTGCAGTTCACACTCGCGCTATTTTGCGCGTCGCAGTGTTTTGTGCAGTTCACACTGGCGCTATTTTGCGCGTCGCACTGTTTTGTGCAGTTCACACTCGCGCTATTTTGCGGGTCGCACTGTTTTGTGCAGTTCACACTCGCGCTATTTTGCGCGTCGCACTGTTTTGTGCAGTTTATCACTCCCGCTATTTTGCGGGTCGCACTGTTTTGTGCAGTTGACACTCGCGCTATTTTGCGCGTCGCACTGTTTTGTGCAGTTTATCACTCGAGCTATTTTGCGCGTCGCACTGTTTTGTGCAGTTGACACTCGCGCTATTTTGCGCGTCGCACTGTTTTGTGCAGTTCACACTGGCGCTATTTTGCGCGTCGCACTGTTTTGTGCAGTTCACACTCGCGCTATTTTGCGGGTCGCACTGTTTTGTGCAGTTCACACTCGCGCTATTTTGCGCGTCGCACTGTTTTGTGCAGTTGACACTCGCGCTATTTTGCGCGTCGCACTGTTTTGTGCAGTTTATCACTCGAGCTATTTTGCGCGTCGCACTGTTTTGTGCAGTTCACACTCGCGCTATTTTGCGCGTCGCACTGTTTTGTGCGGTTTATCACTCGAGCTATTTTGCGCGTCGCAGTGTTTTGTGCAGTTCACACTCGCGCTATTTTGCGCGTCGCACGGTTTTCTGCAGTTCACACTCGCGCTATTTTGCGCGTCGCACGGTTTTGTGCAGTTCACACTCGCGCTATTTTGCGCGTCGCACTGTTTTGTGCAGTTCACACTCGCGCTATTTTGCGCGTCGCGCTGTTTTGTGCATTTCACACTCGCGCTATTTTGCGCGTCGCCCTGTTTTGTGCAGTTTATCACTCGAGCTATTTTGCGCGTCGCACTGTTTTGTGCAGTTGACACTCGCGCTATTTTGCGCGTCGCACTGTTTTGTGCAGTTCACACTGGCGCTATTTTGCGCGTCCCACTGTTTTGTGCAGTTCACACTCGCGCTATTTTGCGGGTCGCACTGTTTTGTGCAGTTCACAATCGCGCTATTTTGCGCGTCGCACTGTTTTGTGCAGTTCACACTCGTGCTATTTTGCGCGTCGCACTGTTTTGTGCAGTTCACACTCGCGCTATTTTGCGCGTCGCACTGTTTTGTGCAGTTTATCACTCCCGCTATTTTGCGCGTCGCACTGTTTTGTGCAGTTGACACTCGCTCTATTTTGCGCGTCGCACTGTTTTGTGCAGTTTATCACTCGAGCTATTTTGCGCGTCGCACTGTTTTGTGCAGTTCACACTCGCGCTATTTTGCGCGTCGCACTGTTTTGTGCAGTTCACACTCGCGCTATTTTGCGCGTCGCAGTGTTTTGTACAGTTCACACTGGCGCTATTTTGCGCGTCGCACTGTTTTGTGCAGTTCACACTCGCGCTATTTTGGGCGTCGCACTGTTTTGTGCAGTTCACACTCGCGCTATTTTGCGCGTCGCACTGTTTTGTGCAGTTCACACTCGCGCTATTTTGCACGTCGCACTGTTTTGTGCAGTTCACACTCGCGCTATTTTGCGGGTCGCACTGTTTTGTGCAGTTCACACTCGCGCTATTTTGCGCGTCGCACTGTTTTTTGCAGTTGACACTCGCGCTATTTTGCGCGTCGCACTGTTTTGTGCAGTTTATCACTCGAGCTATTTTGCGCGTCGCACTGTTTTGTGCAGTTCACACTCGCGCTATTTTGCGCGTCGCACTGTTTTGTGCGGTTTATCACTCGAGCTATTTTGCGCGTCGCAGTGTTTTGTGCAGTTCACACTCGCGCTATTTTGCGCGTCGCACGGTTTTGTGCAGTTCACACTCGCGCTATTTTGCGCGTCGCACGGTTTTGTGCAGTTCACACTCGCGCTATTTTGCGCGTCGCACTGTTTTGTGCAGTTCACACTCGCGCTATTTTGCGCGTCGCGCTGTTTTGTGCAGTTCACACTCGCGCTATTTTGCGCGTCGCCCTGTTTTGTGCAGTTTATCGCTCGAGCTATTTTGCGCGTCGCACTGTTTTGTGCAGTTGACACTCGCGCTATTTTGCGCGTCGCACTGTTTTGTGCAGTTCACACTGGCGCTATTTTGCGCGTCGCACTGTTTTGTGCAGTTCACACTCGCGCTATTTTGCGGGTCGCACTGTTTTGTGCAGTTCACACTCGCGCTATTTTGCGCGTCGCACTGTTTTGTGCAGTTGACACTCGCGCTATTTTGCGCGTCGCACTGTTTTGTGCAGTTTATCACTCGAGCTATTTTGCGCGTCGCAGTGTTTTGTGCAGTTCACACTCGCGCAATTTTGCGCGTCGCACTCGCGCTATTTTGCGCGTCGCACTGTGTTGTGCAGTTTATCACTCCCGCTATTTTGCACGTCGCACTGTTTTGTGCAGTTGACACTCGCGCTATTTTGCGCGTCGCACTGTTTTGTGCAGTTTATCACTCGAGCTATTTTGCGCGTCGCACTGTTTTGTGCAGTTCACACTCGCGCTATTTTGCGCGTCGCACTGTTTTGTGCGGTTTATCACTCGAGCTATTTTGCGCGTCGCAGTGTTTTGTGCAGTTCACACTCGCGCTATTTTGCGCGTCGCACGGTTTTGTGCAGTTCACACTCGCGCTATTTTGCGCGTCGCACTGTTTTGTGCAGTTCACACTCGCGCTATTTTGCGCGTCGCGCTGTTTTGTGCAGTTCACACTCGCGCTATTTTGCGCGTCGCCCTGTTTTGTGCAGTTTATCACTCGAGCTATTTTGCGCGTCGCACTGTTTTGTGCAGTTGACACTCGCGCTATTTTGCGCGTCGTACTGTTTTGTGCAGTTCACACTCGCGCTATTTTGCGCGTCGCACTGTTTTGTGCAGTTTATCACTCGAGCTATTTTGCGCGTCGCACTGTTTTGTGCAGTTCACACTCGCGCTATTTTGCGCGTCGCACTGTTTTGTGCAGTTCACACTCGCGCTATTTTGCGCGTCGCAGTGTTTTGTGCAGTTCACACTGGCGCTATTTTGCGCGTCGCACTGTTTTGTGCAGTTCACACTCGCGCTATTTTGCGGGTCGCACTGTTTTGTGCAGTTCACACTCGCGCTATTTTGCGCGTCGCACTGTTTTGTGCAGTTTATCACTCCCGCTATTTTGCGGGTCGCACTGTTTTGTGCAGTTGACACTCGCGCTATTTTGCGCGTCGCACTGTTTTGTGCAGTTTATCACTCGAGCTATTTTGCGCGTCGCACTGTTTTGTGCAGTTGACACTCGCGCTATTTTGCGCGTCGCACTGTTTTGTGCAGTTCACACTGGCGCTATTTTGCGCGTCGCACTGTTTTGTGCAGTTCACACTCGCGCTATTTTGCGGGTCGCACTGTTTTGTGCAGTTCACACTCGCGCTATTTTGCGCGTCGCACTGTTTTGTGCAGTTGACACTCGCGCTATTTTGCGCGTCGCACTGTTTTGTGCAGTTTATCACTCGAGCTATTTTGCGCGTCGCACTGTTTTGTGCAGTTCACACTCGCGCTATTTTGCGCGTCGCACTGTTTTGTGCGGTTTATCACTCGAGCTATTTTGCGCGTCGCAGTGTTTTGTGCAGTTCACACTCGCGCTATTTTGCGCGTCGCACGGTTTTCTGCAGTTCACACTCGCGCTATTTTGCGCGTCGCACGGTTTTGTGCAGTTCACACTCGCGCTATTTTGCGCGTCGCACTGTTTTGTGCAGTTCACACTCGCGCTATTTTGCGCGTCGCGCTGTTTTGTGCAGTTCACACTCGCGCTATTTTGCGCGTCGCCCTGTTTTGTGCAGTTTATCACTCGAGCTATTTTGCGCGTCGCACTGTTTTGTGCAGTTGACACTCGCGCTATTTTGCGCGTCGCACTGTTTTGTGCAGTTCACACTGGCGCTATTTTGCGCGTCACACTGTTTTGTGCAGTTCACACTCGCGCTATTTTGCGGGTCGCACTGTTTTGTGCAGTTCACAATCGCGCTATTTTGCGCGTCGCACTGTTTTGTGCAGTTCACACTCGTGCTATTTTGCGCGTCGCACTGTTTTGTGCAGTTCACACTCGCGCTATTTTGCGCGTCGCACTGTTTTGTGCAGTTTATCACTCCCGCTATTTTGCGCGTCGCACTGTTTTGTGCAGTTGACACTCGCTCTATTTTGCGCGTCGCACTGTTTTGTGCAGTTTATCACTCGAGCTATTTTGCGCGTCGCACTGTTTTGTGCAGTTCACACTCGCGCTATTTTGCGCGTCGCACTGTTTTGTGCAGTTCACACTCGCGCTATTTTGCGCGTCGCAGTGTTTTGTACAGTTCACACTGGCGCTATTTTGCGCGTCGCACTGTTTTGTGCAGTTCACACTCGCGCTATTTTGGGCGTCGCACTGTTTTGTGCAGTTCACACTCGCGCTATTTTGCGCGTCGCACTGTTTTGTGCAGTTCACACTCGCGCTATTTTGCGCGTCGCACTGTTTTGTGCAGTTCACACTCGCGCTATTTTGCGCGTCGCACTGTTTTGTGCAGTTCACACTCGCGCTATTTTGCGGGTCGCACTGTTTTGTGCAGTTCACACTCGCGCTATTTTGCGCGTCGCCCTGTTTTGTGCAGTTTATCACTGCCGCTATTTTGCGCGACGCACTGTTTTGTGCAGTTGACACTCGCGCTATTTTGCGCGTCGCACTGTTTTGTGCAGTTTATCACTCGAGCTATTTTGCGCGTCGCACTGTTTTGTGCAGTTCACACTCGCGCTATTTTGCGCGTCGCACTGTTTTGTGCAGTTCACACTCGCGCTATTTTGCGCGTCGCAGTGTTTTGTGCAGTTCACACTGGCGCTATTTTGCACGTCGCACTGTTTTGTGCAGTTCACACTCGCGCTATTTTGCGGGTCGCACTGTTTTGTGCAGTTCACACTCGCGCTATTTTGCGCGTCGCACTGTTTTGTGCTGTTTATCACTCCCGCTATTTTGCGTGTCGCACTGTTTTGTGCAGTTGACACTCGCGCTATTTTGCGCGTCGCACTGTTTTGTGCAGTTTATCACTCGAGCTATTTTGCGCGTCGCACTGTTTTGTGCAGTTGACACTCGCGCTATTTTGCGCGTCGCACTGTTTTGTGCAGTTCACACTCGCGCTATTTTGCGCGTCGCAGAGTTTTGTGCAGTTCACACTGGCGCTATTTTGCGCGTCGCACTGTTTTGTGCAGTTCACACTCGCGATATTTTGCGCGTCGCACTGTTTTGTGCAGTTTATCACTCCCGCTATTTTTCGCGTCGCACTGTTTTGTGCAGTTGACACTCGCGCTATTTTGCGCGTCGCACTCTTTTGTGCAGTTTATCACTCGAGCTATTTTGCGCGTCGCAGTGTTTTGTGCAGTTCACACTCGCGCAATTTTGCGCGTCGCACTCGCGCTATTTTGCGCGTCGCACTGTTTTGTGCAGTTTATCACTCCCGCTATTTTGCACGTCGCACTGTTTTGTGCAGTTGACACTCGCGCTATTTTGCGCGTCGCACTATTTTGTGCAGTTTATCACTCGAGCTATTTTGCGCGTCGCACTGTTTTGTGCAGTTCACACTCGCGCTATTTTGCGCGTCGCACTGTTTTGTGCGGTTTATCACTCGAGCTATTTTGCGCGTCGCAGTGTTTTGTGCAGTTCACACTCGCGCTATTTTGCGCGTCGCACGGTTTTGTGCAGTTCACACTCGCGCTATTTTGCGCGTCGCACGGTTTTGTGCAGTTCACACTCGCGCTATTTTGCGCGTCGCACTGTTTTGTGCAGTTCACACTCGCGCTATTTTGCGCGTCGCGCTGTTTTGTGCAGTTCACACTCGCGCTATTTTGCGCGTCGCCCTGTTTTGTGCAGTTTATCACTCGAGCTATTTTGCGCGTCGCACTGTTTTGTGCAGTTGACACTCGCGCTATTTTGCGCGTCGCACTGTTTTGTGCAGTTCACACTCGCGCTATTTTGCGCGTCGCACTGTTTTGTGCAGTTTATCACTCGAGCTATTTTGCGCGTCGCACTGTTTTGTGCAGTTCACACTCGCGCTATTTTGCGCGTCGCACTGTTTTGTGCAGTTCACACTCGCGCTATTTTGCGCGTCGCAGTGTTTTGTGCAGTTCACACTGGCGCTATTTTGCGCGTCGCACTGTTTTGTGCAGTTCACACTCGCGCTATTTTGCGGGTCGCACTGTTTTGTGCAGTTCACACTCGCGCTATTTTGCGCGTCGCACTGTTTTGTGCAGTTTATCACTCCCGCTATTTTGCGGGTCGCACTGTTTTGTGCAGTTGACACTCGCGCTATTTTGCGCGTCGCACTGTTTTGTGCAGTTT